>JAPYZM010000254.1:0-46819 GCA_030522845.1 Psyttalia concolor
ATAATCCCACGAGTCAAAAACCACTTTTTTCACGTGTTACGAACAATATTTTTCATCACGCTGTGTCGGAAAAGTAACTTTTCAGTCACTCTCCGATTCGCGTCCAGTGACTGTAAAGTGCTTTTCCGACACATTGGGATGAAAAATATTGTTCGTAACACGTGAAAAAAGTGGTTTTAGACTCGTGGGCTTATATCCCTCGCCTTCGGCTCGTGATATAAACTCCCACTCGCCAAAAACCATTTTTTTTCACTTGATACGAAATATACTATTTCATCTCAATGTGTCGAAAAAGCACTTTTCAATCACTTGACGCAAAGCGGAGAGTGATTGAAAAGTTACTTTTCCGACACAGGGTGATGAAAAAGTGCTTTTTCGACACATTGAGATGAAAAACATTGTTCGTAACACGTGAAAAAAGTGGTTTTTGACTGGTGGGATTATATCACGAGCCGAAGGCGAAACCTTCCACTCGCCAAAAACCATTTTTTTTTCACTTGTTAGGAAATATACTATTTCATCACGCTGTGTCGGAAAGTAACTTTTCAGTCACTCTCCGCTTCGCGTCGAGGGACTGAAAAGTGCTTTTTCGACACATTGAGATGAAAAATATTGTTCGTAACACGTGAAATGGGTGTGGGTGACATGACTCGTGGAATTATATCACTCGCCTTCGGCTCGTGATATAAACCTCCCACTCGCCAAAAACCATTTTTTTTCACTTGTTACGAAATATACTATTTCCGGATTGGGAATGTCAGGTGCCGCGCACGAATAGTATATTTCTCACCTAGGGAGGTAAAATAAAGGAGGCTTGCTCACGTGCAGAATTACCGCCCGAGCCGAAGGCGAGCGCTGATATTTTTGAAAGAAAAACAATGAAATTACTGTAATGCCAAGTGTTCCTAACTTCATTTATTCAATTCAAAATCGATCTTCAGGTCCAACATTTCACAAATTTTGATCAATCATGAACCAATAAATTAAATAAAGAGGTAAATTCGTGGTTAAATTAACAAGTGATCCGAAGAATTTGCTGCACGATGAAGTTAGCCCCAGCAAATAAACAATCCCCGACAATTTCCTCAACAAAACCAACAGACTTGCTAAAACCCTTTGGTTTCTGTTGTGACATCCATCATCAGGATATGAACACTCAGTACAATATGAGAAATCCACCCTTCGAATCGAGTTTTCCAGATACTCCCCTCCTCAGTGATCGTCCAGATGTTAAATTCCGGATTCAAGATATTGTGAAACCCCCCGCGAGGGCACCTCGGGGCGGAGTTTTTCGGGACAGTGAAGAATTGAAAAAATCTGCGATTTACGGAAGATCAAAAAAAGGCCGGGGACCTTTGAAGTGGTTATTGGAAGAGGAAATCCAAGTTGCTCGAGATCTTCTGGCCAAGGAGAAGAGGATAAAGAGAATGGAGGAGATGCAGAAAAAAATTACGATGGATAAAATTAAGAAGTCAAAAATTAGGAGAAAATAAAGACTCAAAGTCTAAATTGCATTCTATCGAGCAGTTTTTTATGCTAATTCTGTAGCGAGGTGGTAAAATGAGATAAGTGTACTTTTCCTATCTTTATAAAACGCGGAGTAACTCAGTAAGGAGTGATTTTAGAAGATAAGGTCACAAGACCATTTTTATAACTCATCAATTTTGCAATACAAAAATTCTTCTGGCAATTTCTCCTAACATTATTTCTTACTGAGATAATACGGTTTTAAAAAATATGTGAAATGCACTTATCTCGTTTTACCACTTCGCTATGGAATTGTATTCGCTAGTCAAGAGAAAAAAATTAATCGATGATTAAGTTCCGTTGGATTTTTTTTTCTGGGAATTTGTTCTATTGGAACTATGGAACCCAAATTTCCCAAGTTTTTTTACTCGCTTGGTTTTGTTCCGCGATTATGAATTAATCTGTGTACTTCGGGACGCTAGACAAAAATATAAAGATCTTTTTAAAAGGAACTGTCTTTCTGTGAAAAAAACTGAATAGTTTCCTCTAGTTTCCATATTACGACCCAGTACTTAAACAACTCCCTGTAAAATTACACTGGGGAAATTAATAAACAATTGGATAATTTTTTTATTACAAAATTTATATTTGAGCTGTATACAAAGTTATCTCAATAATGACGGTGTACAACGAATCTTCAAATTGAATGAAGTAAAATAAAGAAATGTTATCAACCATGAACTAAATAAACTTATTACACCGATCAATGGTTTATACATTTTAGATTAAGACAAGCTGCCTCATCAACTGGTACATAACATTTTCAGGGATATTTTTAGTCAACTTTATAATTATAGTTCCAAACTTACTTCAAATATCACCGACGTTTTTTAAATTCTTGAGTAGTGCGAAATAAGTTACGTGTTCATGAATTTTCACTTCTTTCGCAAATAAATTAAAAAAAATGAAAACAGAGTTGACGTCAAGCTGATCAGATAGAATAAAAAAAAAAAGAATGTAATAATTATCAGGAATATAATGTCGTTTAACGGAGAGCTTAATTTTGATCAATTTGAACTCTTACTACACTAATCGCATTCCTTCTCATCAATTTTTCAGTGCAGTTGCTCTCGCATAGTTTAACCTACTCGATTCTTCCGCATGATCTTATTTAAATGTCTAATTTATGATTGTTTTAATCATTAATAAATATAATAAAATGCTCCAGGCACTTTCTATCATATTATTTTTCTCCTGATCATGCTCTCAAAATGATAATAATGTCTTTTAATGTTTGAGCCGAATAAATTTGCAGTGAAGTAATGAAAATGATTAGTCTCAAGCATATATTTATAGTTTATTTCCCAAATATCTCGGAAACTAGTGGATTTATTGAAAAACTTCAATTACAATTTTGGTAAGGAATGAAACTCCCTACAAAATATGCCTTTACCTATTTCCTTCTAAATCCAATGCTTTCCAACATACTCACGAAATAATCTTCAAATATATTTTGAACTATTACTCATCACTCTTTTATACCTCACGACAAAAAATAAAAAAAAAGAAAATAAACAAAAGGAAAAAAATGAGGGAAGCTACGAGGGGATCGAGAGAATGTAATCACCTACATCTATGACACTAATTCCATGGCTCACCTAATCACCAAAAGAAAAAAGAACAGAAACACCTTCGATGAAAAAATGTCAGTCTTTGATTTTAATCTTCAGGCCACTTTCACCTCCCATTCAATGATTAATTAATCGATGAAATTCCCCAAATTGTAGTCTTTGGTCAAATCTCTAGTAGTAAAGAGTGGCTCATTAACTAGTGACCTATCGAATTAAATTAATTAAACAGCAGTGATAAGCTGAAGATTCAACAGGAATCAGTGAAGCAAGAACAATGAGTGATAATGAACATTATTTCGTGAACTTTAGTCCACTCCCCACCGATCTAAATCAATAACTAAAGGATCAAATGTCATTTAATTTAATTGATTAGTGCAATTGATTAGATTGTTCGACTTTTTTTTTACTTCGAGACGACTTCTTTCTCGATAATAAGCACCTCCTCGTCCATTTCCTTCTCCAGTTCGAGGATTTGATGATCTGTGACTACTCCAGAGACTAGTTTCTCCGAGTGCGGAGTCTTAGGAGTTCCTGGAGACTTTGAAACCTCTTCACCATTCTGAGGTTTATCTGCATCGACGCTCACTTCACTCAAGTCAATACTGAGGCTTTTTTTGGGGTTGATTGATGGATCTGATTCCGACGTTACATTTGATTTTGTTGTTTCTGCAGTTTCGTCCAGATTGAGTTGGGAGAACTTGCGAATGGCGACAGGGGTGGCTCGATCGTCCAGAAAAGTTGAGTGAAGATTCTCTTCCTCTGGGGATTCCTTATCCTCTTTTACGCATTCCATGGTACTCAAGTCCACTCCTGAAAATTCACAGAGGCTTTTTCCTTTCTCCAGCATGCCTTCACAATTTTTTACGTCAATTGAAATTGTCTCAACATCTTTAATCGAATCCTCTCCCACAATGGATCCTCCAACACTATCAGGACCTTCGGAAGGTGGTTGAGAGTACTGTCCAACAATATCATCAGCCGTGAGTTCTCTGACAATAGAAACGTCCTCCTTGGCCCCTTCCACAGAATCTAACTCTGTTCTATCCGGTATTTCGCCCTCAGGCATCTGAAGAGTGGCCTCAGGAGATGAGTCCATCTTAATAGAAATGTTTGTTGAAGATTGATCCGAACTGGCATTCGCTTCGATTCCAGACGTGCTGCTGGAGATAAGATCAGTGACGGTCTCACTTTGAATGTTCACGTCTCCAGATTTATTGATTATTACCTCTGTTTGTTCTTCGATATTGATTTCATGTTGAGCATTGCCAAAACTGTTTGAAGTCTTATCAAAAAAAGTGTCTCTCATGGTCTGAATCTTTGCAACTTCTTCTTGAAGTTCGACATCAATTTCGGGAGCCACTTTTTTCTTGCAAAGGGGAGCTAGAACTTCCACAACGTCCTGACCATTCATGGAGAGTTTAATGAGACTGGGATCGTCCTCCGCCAACTCCTCATACTCAAACATGGTTGCACCATCTGCAACTAGTTCGATAAACTTCTCGCATGCCTCCTGGGACCAGCACTCGAGATCCTCAGGGAGTTTGAGGGAGGAGAACATAGAGAGATGAGGGATCTTGATGATGTCCTCTGGCAATGCTCGAAGCTCACTAGACACCGCAGAGTTTCCATAGTCAATGTAGAGTACCTCGGTCTCGGATTCCGAGTGGCAGAGGATCTTGGCTCGATACCACAGATTATCCTCTGGGAACTTAGCTGCACAGATGGTGCCCTCTGAGAGAGTGTTCAGAGGGAGAAAACTCTGGGCGTTCTCTAGGTGCTCTGCCATCATATCCAGATCTGCCATTTTGTAGCCTGCCTGGAGCCAGAACTCACTGGGGGACACTACGTGGCTCACCACGACATTCGGAGATGTCTCTTCGCCTAAAGGCGACAGCCTCTCCTCAATAACTGCCACAGGTTTTTCGCAGAGTTCCCCAAGTTCCTCTGAAATATCCTTTCCGTCAAGAATGAGTTTCACTTTAGAAGTCTCCCCCTCCTCGACGACTTCAAGAATAAAAATTGTAGCTCCATCATCAGCCATTCTGGAAAACTCCTCACAAGCCTTCTCAGACCACTGTTCCACCCCCTCAGGAAGTGGAAGACAGCACTTTCTGGACAAGGGAGCTATCGCCGCAAGATCCTCTGGAATTTGCCGTATCTCCGTGGAAACCGCTGAATTTCCATAATCGATATAAATCACATTGGTTCCAGTGTCCCCATGAGATAGAATCTTAGCCCTGTACCAATTCTGATCCTCCGGGAATTTGGCAGCACAGAGAGCCCCCTCCTGGACCTCCTCAATCCTCCCAAACATGTCAGCAACAACGAATCTATCGGCAATGGTCTCCAGATCGGCGACAAACTTCTCCTCCTGGACCCAGAACTCACTCGGTGAATTTATATGACTGACGAAGGCTGATCTTGGATCCAACTCCCTGTGAACAATCTCATCATAAATCTCCTCCACTCCATGAACTTTGATCGCCAATTTCTCCTCTACAAGTTTATCCCCAATGTTCTCATCTCCGACAAACAACTCCAACCGCTTGGGATTTCCATCGGCAGTCACCACAGCATCAATGAACTCCTCAGCTGTGGCCATCGCCAGGAACTTCTCACACGTTCCCTCGGACCAATCCTCCTCCCCACAGGGAATTAGATCCAGTCTGCACTTGATGCCATACCTTTTGATCGACTTCATCGACTCTGGCAGATGTCGGATTCCACTCTTGATATCAGTGAGGCTATCTGTATTGCCAAAGTCCACGAATCTAACAGTGACAATGTCCTCATCAGCATCGATGACTTCAGCTCGATACCAGAGACCATCAGCAGAGTAGGTAGCAGCACAGAATAGATTCTCCTCTGGGATTCCCTCAACCTGAGAATAACTGGCGACCTCTGACTGGAGTCTATCCTGGAGACCGTCTATAGCTGGCACATCTCGAAGACGTTGGATGTAGAATTGTGCTGGATTGTCTGCGTGGGTCACTGCTATCTTGTATTTTCCTCCCACAATCAGATCCTCTGGCTCTGAAGGATCGACCTCTGGTTTCTTTGGTTCTTCGTCCTGTTGGAGAAGGTTCAAGGAGCCCAGGGTCTCGGTTATTTTGTTACCCGCTGGGTCCTCAAGCTCTGCAATCCACTTTGATCTGATGTTGTAGAGGGATGCAGTGAACTCTTTGTCTAAGAGGAAGGGTTTCAGTGCCTCTGACTGCTCAACTTCCGAACCTTTTAGGGTCACTGAGAGCGACACCTCGAGCGACATTTGGGGCTGGATTGTGTGCTGGGGTTCCAGTTCCTTCAGTGAATGGGAAGCCACCTCCTCTGAGTTTCCATAGTCCAAGTAGTGGACCAGAGCTCCTCTCGTGGTGGTCTTGATAATTTTCGCTCGATACCAATTTTGATCCTCACTCTGGGCTGCACAAAGACTTGAGGGGGCCCCCTCGGGATCTAGTGGGCGTCCTGAGGTCGAGTAGAAGTTGTACAGATCATCCAGGAGGGACTGTAGGACTGGGATGTCTGAAGACTTTTGGAGATAGAGACTCTTCGAGTGGTTTATGTGAGATATTGTGACTTTATTTACTGAGTGGATTATCGGCATGGGCAGGAGTGGACTGATGGCCTCGAGGGGGTCTGTGGGACTCAACTTGATCTTGTGGCCGGTGGTCTCGAAGATTGATACTGCGAGCCTGAAAAGTGGAGAACGTCTTTTCAGGGGATGCAATGAATGAAATGAGAGGAATCCATATGTTAAACGAGTATTGCCAGAATTTTAGTATTTCGTTAGCAACTTATTTCCTTATTTTCTTTAGGTCTTTTGGAAATTTGCGATTTGTGTAACCCTCGTCAATGAATTGCTAAAGAATATGACAATATTTTGCGCAGTCTGAACGGAATTATCTCAACAATAAATGATTTTCGGACAGGATGATGAAACGAAAGATTTTCTTTATTAAGTACAAATTTTTTTAAAAAATCATTTAAATATTTTTCTTATGAGTTATTTTTTGAGATAATTGGATATTGGATTTCATGTTATCATGTAAGAGCCAAATGTAACAATTTTCCCTACAGATTACATTGAACTTATCTCTGCAACAAGTCATCATTTTTTGTTGAACTTTTTTTCTAATTAATTTTTTTTTTAACGAACTTACCTATTGTTATCGACATTCTCAACTCGAATAATCACGTCTTGATTTTCCACCATTGCTTTGAACTTTCTATCGATATCAGTGTCGGATGATGCATTTTTCACGTAACACTCGACCGCTTGATTCTGCATAACTGCGAGTTGTGGGGGCAACGCCAGCATCTATATTGAAGTACAATGACATGAAACAATATTAATCAAAAAATAATACCGAGATTCTTTGGTTGCGAGAATGTAATGAGGAAAACATAACGTTCCCTCGGAATATGTCATCCTTCTAGCATGGAGAGAATTTCGAATAAAATAAGAAAAGATTTTATTTTAGAGCAAAATTGTCGGCGAGTCCCTCTTTATCAATCAACCCAAAGAACATTTTTTTAAATATCTCGCTTAAACTTTGGTACTTCTCACGTAAAAAATCTCACTAAATATAATTTATAATTTTTACTAGACTTAAAGCACTATTACTAGAGTTCTAGTACAATAGATATGAATAACTTTCCATTAATGTTTTGGCTCTGGCTGATTAACAGTTTCCACAGAGCTATATTCAATCTAACACATTCGTAATTTTTTAATGTATTAGTATTATTATAATTATTCCTGAGACTGAGTCCTTATATGAAAAAATCGAGAGAGCATTTTTCTGGATGAAATTACCTATAAAAATAATTCTAAATTCAATCTCGGACTCAGTCATACTCAGGCTAATAAATTCTTCAACAGAAGTTCATTAATGAAATGAGATAAAAAACCGCTGGAAGTTGTAATTGAATCCTGAAAACGTGAAGAAATGGTGAAGATTATGCTGACGTTAGTTGAGTCGCATGTGTATGGCATTAATAATATCAGATGAGTCCTAGTGATGAGGGTGATGTTGTTTAGTCGTCCATGTCATCACAGTGAATGATAAAACTCACACAGTCCATTGGTATCACTAGTTTGGCTCCAGTGTCAATGAGTCTGACGTCGAAGCCAGTGGATCGTGAGGTACTAATGACAACGGCACGCTGCCATCCACCCTTGGTTTCAACTAGACAACCTGAGCCAAGGAACACCTCACGCTTCGACAGTTTCGGCAACACCTAACATTGGCACACTACTTTTTACTGATCTCTTTACTTTCTTCTCACCATTTTTAACTGTTTAGTTAAGTGCCAAAATTAATGATGATTATCTAATTCTGGGATTCTGGTATTACTTTACATATTTTACAATAATTAATCACGAGGACTAATCAAAACTGACTGTGAGGATAATTTTATTCCATATCTTCAACAGAATCTCAGGTTAATCAATTCAGTAGAGAAGTCATTGTTCAATTAATTATGAGTGATGATATAAATTTGAGAAAAATTGACTTTTTGCGAATTCCCGTGACTCAAATGAAAATCTCTGTAAACAATTTTCGATATTTTTTAAATGGCCAAATTAATCAAATAATTGATAAAAAGAAAAATGAAATGCTGTTTGAATTATTCCACAATTAATTATGTTTTCACAATGAATTGGAATTGTTATTAATCTGATTCACAAATAATTGTCGTAATTAGTTATATCATGAAAAATCTACTCGACTCCAGAGTTTTTTTTATGGCTAACACCCAATATTCTATTCTATTTGACTTGGCAGACATGACTTCCCTTTTGAATTTCATCTCTTTTTACATGATTTTTAGTATGCCAATGTAAGTTAATTAATGATTATTGATTGAGGTACTCAATGATCGCAGGCTCAGGCAGAATTCTGTGGTTAATCGTAATCAGGAGATAAGAGCAATAACGAATAATTATCATACTCAAAACCTTTCCGCAACCGGAAATTTCTCCACTAGATAACACAAAAAGAAATACAGGTGTTATGTACAAATTCACTTATCTCCAAATTCTAGGTATTAAACAACAGAATTAATTACGAATATAAACTGGCAATTTACCATACATCGTGCGATTCAACTGCACATCATCAGCCATTTCATCACAAGACAAACAAATGTATTGGGAGCTTGTTAGGATTAAGGATTCACAAGCAGTTGTTATTAAATTATCAATCAGCAGGCCTGGCCAATTATTCATAGGCTCCATCTAGCAATTATTAATAAATAAAATCACATATAAGGGAGTAACGACAATTTTATACGAATTTCGAATGCCTTAATCACTCAAATATCCGAAGTAACTTTATGAGATAATTGCGTGATTAAGGAGATATTATTTAAAAAATGTGGAACAACGCGAGATTTTATTACAACTGGAATATCTTTTAACAGTTTGAATTAGAATGCTATCATTTAGGAATCATTCGAATTTCATCGAGGGGATACCAATCTCTCGAGAAAATAAAGTGGACAATAAATACGAGTTTTTTTTATCAGGACCTATAGGGATTTTAAAGGATTTTTCCTTAAAATTTCATGACTTTCTCCTAAAAAAGGTGATTTAAATCCCATCTGTAAACCAGGTTTCATCATTTACCCCCTCGTATTTCAAATACTCTGGCAGTCCTCCCACAACTATCAAAACGTCGATCCATCATCTAATGTACAATTAAAATAACATAAATCATGCCAAGTTACCACTAGCAGTCCTAAAGTTATCGAATAAACACTATCTCCCTGAGGATAAAATCAACAACAATTTCTTCAATCCCAAAATATCTTACCTCAGCGCTCTTTCCATCCATGAAATCAGCAACTCCCTTCTGGCACTCTCCAGCAGAAGGCAGCAGGACATGGAATCGTCCAGTTCCCTCGACATTGGACACCCTAACCCTGAGAGTCTGCCCCTCTAACCTGCTGATATCGATTCTCACTGGTTGCTGCTCGTGACACTTCCCCTCGACCTGGGCCTGCTCAACGGCTTCATTGTCTTTCGGTATTCCCACTTCTGACTCCTCCACAACGCTCGACACTGCGAAATCAGCGAGGCCCCTCTCCACCATCATTCCAGCGAGGTCCTTCCCCTCAAACAGCATGGATACCTCGTATTTTCTGTCCTTGACCTCATGGAAGCAGCACTCAAACTTCTCGACATTAAAAAGCTTATCAATCTCATGAGAATTGGACTTCGTCCAGTTGTTACCACTGGCCGGAACAACATTCTTCAGAGTGCAATGGAATGCCTGCTTGGGCATTTCCATGAACTGTCTCTCCACTCTAAAAGTCTTCTTCGTCTCGACCATTGCAGAGTTCCCAAAGTCGACATACCTAATAATATTTCCTCTGAGCTTATTAAGTTCCAGCACTTCAGCTCGATAAAAAGCTCCATCATCAGCGAAGACAGCGATGACAGGTGTCCCCACCTCTAGAGGCTCCTCAACAGGTGTTCTTCCAGCATAAACCCTCTGAATTTCATGCATCATTTTCTTGAAGTTCTCCTGATCTTTCAAAGACTGACAATAAAAATTGTGTGGGTTGAGGGACCAAGTCACCATCACCTCGAGCCTCTCCCCAAGATTAACATCAAATTCTTTCCACCTCTGATCCATAGGAGCATAATCCGGTGGAGATGATCTTGGTCTCCCCGGTTGATTTGATTTCCTGCTCTGATTTCTGGATACCTCCTTAGCACGCATTAAATCGGCCCCGTTGCTATACAGCTCGTTGATGTAATGGTCCTGTGGCACTCCATCAACAACTTCACGAAGAAGAACGGTGTAAATTGCCCCCTCGAGTCCAACGAATTCCGCTTCGAGAGGTTTGAGCTCCAGAGATGACGCTAATGCATCGATTTCAGTGGGATCCCAGTCTTTTTCGACAGCTGCCAAGAGTTTCACACGAACCGCCTGAGCTGGTAGCTTGCACACATCTTCATTGATCTCCTTAATCTTATCAAAGGGAACCACTTCGCAATTAGCGTAATCCACGAAACGTACCTTGGCACCTGATGGAGTTACTTCCACGACAGATGCTCTGTACCACTCAGAATCCTCTGAGAACTGAGCAATGCAGTCTGTTCCAGGTTTGATTGAGGATTCAGGGATCAGCTGACCTCCTGCTTTGTAGATCTCAGATATTTTCGTCATTACCCCATCTAGCTCTTGATAATCAGGGTGAAGGATCACTGAAAAGTCTAGGGGACTGACAATGTGAATGAGTTCGCAATTCTTGATGGCTCCCAGAGTGACATTTGGAGGTGGAATCCTCAGCTGTTGGGCTTTCTGGGGTTTGGGGGGTGAGGCAGAGATGGAAGATGGAGGGGATTGATAAGAGAACGTCGAAGAGGGTCTCCTGGTGTCTCTAGGGTCGTTCTGACGTTTGTTGCTGCCACTGAAGTCCCTTGGAGATCTTCCGGCTGGATTAGTCGAGTTATTTACTGGCCTTGGAGGCTTATAACTGCTCTCACTGCTTTCAGAGTCACGTGGAGATCTTTGGAAATCAGTTTTCTGGGGTCTGTTGCCTCCTCCTCGAGGGGCACCTCGTGATTCTCCACGCCTTCCTCCGCTTCTGCAGGTGTCCGAGTCCTTGTCACTCCAGGCTTTCTCGCTCGAAGAATTTCGCTCTGATCGAGGGGGAGTCATGGGTTTTGAGCGGTTAGAGCGGTCAGAGGTGGTCCTGGGGTTGAAGTCGTGGGGAGCGCGGTCGAGTTGATTATCGTTGCGAGAGTATTCTCTGCTGAGTCGATCGTTTCGGTCGTTTCGAGGGGGATATCTGTCGGTCTGGGGGACGTTCGTCCAGTCCTGCGGAACGTTGCGCTGGCTCTGGAGATCTTGACGCTTGTGCTCGTTCTCCTCGTCCTTCCAAATTTTCTTGGGGGCGTCGGAGGACTTCCAGGTATCGTTGTCGTCGCTGTGGACGGAAAACTAGTTAGCGGCGTGGGGCAAGTTTGTTATGGGATTTTATTATTTACGAATGATTTTTCAATCAATAAGGCAAGATGTGCAATGAGACTAGATGAGCGTGTTTTTAATTGCGGATGGTTTATTATCGGGTTGATTGAGCCACAAAGGGTAATCAAGCTGCGTTATGATGGTTTTGTAGTGGAGGGGTGATCTAAACCGTTTGACTTTCGTTCGAAATTTTGTAAAATTGAATCTAGTTTATTCAGAGGTTCACGGAATTTCTTGTTTATTGATATTTCAATGGGAGATTTTAATTTCTTGTGAAAATAAAACATTGCCTTCACTGGAATTTGAAATTGATGGATAATCTTGAAAATTGCAACTTCATTTGAAGCGACGAGAAAATCAAAACTTCTTGATGGGTAAAAAAAACGTACATTGGAGAGGTTACGGAAAATTTTGTCAAACTGGATGTTTTCTTCAAATTTTTAAATTCTTTAGAGATTTTAATTGTAACTAATTAATAGTGTTGAGATAATGAGATCCAGCGATAATGAGATGCTGGTTTAACGAGGTAAGTTAATTTCACTTAGATTCCGATTTATTAAATGAAAATATCTCAACATTGAGAAGAGATGGAGATCTATATACCTGAGAAAACTTTCAAACAGATTTCCTGGAAAATAATTCCGATATGATCTCCATAATCTTTAGAACTACTTTTTGTGACTCTTATGGCACTGAATTTTATTGTACAACTTCTGTAAAATCCTATAGAAAAGAAATATTCCAGAAGGGAATCCTACATGATTTTTTCATGTGTAAAAAACTAAAACAAATCAAATAAAATGAATGCCCTTTGGCTCGGTCTCCGAGATATTAAACTCAAAGTTTATCGGCAAATTTACTTGATGCATCTGCTTTTATGCTAATTATTTTGACAAATCAAATCAAAATCGTGTAAAGAATCCCTCGATGTTATTATATATTAATATATATTTACATGATAAATGAAGATGATACAATAAAAGTAATTTTTGTGAATTATTCGATTATGTGAGTAATGGGTGATGTTAAAAAAAATGATCAATTTTCGAGTGAAATTTCGCTGGCCACAAAAATGCGGCTAAACATTTTTAGATGAAGCCCCTTATTTACAGCTATATGCAAAATAATCAAAATTGAATTTCTGGACTTGTCCCCCTCCACCATATTCTACGCAATTTATAAATTAATGTTCACAAATGAATACAAAAAGCATCGGCGACTTTGCAGTATATTTTTTTTCATCACTTTACCGTAGGTGTTTAACGTTTTTTGATTTCAACTTTTGTTGGTGACCCTGCGGTTGCGTTTTTACGCTGGACCTGCATTATAATCATCCCTTTTACTTACAAATGCAGTAATTCCTCAAAACTTTTTAATGAATTAAATCTTTCAATCAATCAGGAGGGATAATTATAAATGAAAATAATCAAATTATCAGCAGAACGATTTAAAGAAGCGGTAAGAGTTCAATTCAGAGATGTAATATTAATTTTTCGTTTCCACGTAAAATATTTTTTTTTTGAAGCTATCAACAAAAGAATCTCTTGACATTTGATTCTGAAGAAAATGAATGCAATCTAATGAAATAAACCCCATTATCATTATACATCAATCACAAGTGCAGAATGATGAATACAAGGTTTCCAAAACTATATCAATTTTGGTTTTCGTTGAAGGGTTTGTAATGCAATTTTGCCAAATTCTCAAGAGACCTGCTGCATCAACTCTAAATAGTCTCGCCCCTTCTCACAATCAAAACATCTCTACCCAAACAGTAAAATATCTTAACTATACATACCTTCGTCCACGTCCAGAAGCTCCAGTCTGCACATTACTCCTCATCTGCGCTTCGATCACACTCCTCTGCACAATCCTCTTCATCTCCTCGAAGACATCCACAAATGGCTGCCCATTTTTATCAAACAGCTTAACGATAAGTCCCTCAGGCTGATGATCGAGCACAGCCATCTCCAGGACTCTGTCCATAACTATCTTTTCAAACTGATTGTCAACCTCCTCGATGAGTCCCTTTCCCTGGAACTCATTCAAAGCACATTTGATCCCCAGAGCTGGTGTCCTCGTTAGCACATCTCCCCCCACAACCCTCAGAGCAGAGATGGAAATGAGCTCGTCATTTCCATAATCAACATAATGGACAGTGACCTGATTCCCAGCTGCTCTAATGACTTTGGCTCTGTACCACTGAGAGTCAACACTGCAAAGTGCCAGACACTTATACCCAGGCCTGATCGAAGCTGGCTTGACAGGAGGTGCAGTCTTAATGCACTCCTGAAGAGTCTTCGTCAATTTCTCCAAAGTCCTCGTATCATCATCAAGCTGAACGTAAAAATTGCTGCAGCTCTCGACATAGCAGACATGAACCACCTTCTTAGTTCCTCTGTTCAAGAGTCTCCTGTCCGGCCAGTTCTCAGTGCATCCAGGAAATCTGGCAATCAGCATCTCCAAAATGTTCTTGTTATTGTCCCAGAGGTGACCATACTGCATGAGTGGAGAGTCCTCGGGTGGCACGACATCTAGGATCATTCTTTTGCCCTCTACCAGTTCCTGGAAATACTTCTTCATCTCCTCGCTGACAATCAAATACTTAACACTGCTCAGGGTGAATCTTATTGAGAATACATAGGGATGAGCAAACTCCACGGGCAGTTCGTAGATATCTGAGTGGGAGAGAATTTCACTGGAGCCGTAATCGATGTAGAACACTTTGGCTTGGAGGGAGTCGGTTACTGATCTGACAACGGCTCTTCTCAGAGTTCCATCCTTGGAGTAACGACCCAGGCAGACTGAGCCAGGGATTGGCGGCTCTGACAGCAGCTTCAGGGGACAGGAACTTATTCGTTGCATGAGCTCTGCCAACTCCTCAAGGTTCTCCTCGGGCTGCACTGCGAATTTCAGAGGTCCATCTTCCACGAATGAGACTAGGACTGGGTATTTTCGGTACTTCAAGACTCGGTTCACCATCGATTGAGCGGTTTTTGGAGTGGATTTTACTGGGGATAGAGGAGGATTGGGGGCTGGGGTGGAGTTCGAAGTGAAGTGACGAGGGGGGATGTAGAGAGACTGTGGAGGAGCCTGCTGGCGCCAGTTCTCCTGGGGCTGGCGAGGGTAGTTCGGGGAGTTCTGGAATTTTGACTTTTGGTAGAAGTTATTGTTACAGTGGTTCTGCGGGTGATTGTGGTTCAGGGAGTCAAGGCCTGGGTGCTGGTGGTAAGGAGCAGGGTGGTGGGATTGGGGAGCATAATGAGGTGGATTGGGACGATTATGGCGGTACTGGTTGAAGGTCGTTATTGAAGGCGTTGTTGACATGCTGATCCGGCTGGAAAAGCAATGATAATAAAACGATAATTAGATTTGTTACTAAATGGTAATTTGTTACTAACGAGTATAGTTATAATTATTGTAATTGTTGTTAATAAATTATAATTCATATTGAAATGCACTGTTGGTTGTTTTGATTTCTTTCATTTGGTAGTACTAATATCAGTCCCTTTCAGGCCTCGAAGGGGATTGCAAACGAACCTCAATTGCGAATAAATTGGAATTTCGTGTGGGTCATTAAACAGTACTTACAATTTAGCTGCAGGCCGAATTAATTTTGTCTGTTTATAACCAGGAGATTTATAATAAGAACGTGTCAGGTGTGGGAAGACTTTGAATTATCACTAACTTTTTTAACTGAACTTCGATGTGTAATTTATAACAAAATAGAGTTACGAAATCACGAGAATAGTGTGCCTACGGTGGGGTGTTTCTATGAGGAGATTCTCTTCGAAACTAATTTTGAAAATATGAATTTGACGAGAAGTTGGAAATTTCGAAGAGGAGGGGATGAAAATTAGTGGAGGGAAAAGAACGATTGAACTGAAAGATCATTGGTTGAAAAGATCCGCAATAGGAATGATAATGTCCTGATTGGAGAGGTGCCGGAGAAATTCAAAAGATCAGGAACCAGGTAGAGAGGAGGAATTGAACCGCATTTGGGGCTTTGCCGCATGTGCTGCAGGTTTTGGGGAAATGAGTTGGGGCGGCAAGGGATTATCGAAGGTAGAGTGTAATAAAAGGAGGAAAAGTAATCATTTCAATTGAGGGTGCCAATATTTTAAGTGCACTGTCATAAACAATTCAAAAACATAAGTTTAATTTCAATGCAGGGGTTAGGACTGTCCGACGATGATTAAAATACCGAGAAATGTGCTTTACAAAGTATGGGTTGGAATTCGAGGATTATCTCAATAAAACGGTTTGAGTTTTAAATAAAAGTATTTCTGAGGCTTCGGCCGAAAACATTTGAGAATTATTTCTGAATGAATTTTATGATTTTAGAATTGTTCCAACGGTGGGACTGAATTTATTTTTAATTCTACGAAATTCTAATGTCAAAAATATTTCATATCTATTTAACAGAGAAAAATCAATTTAAGGGCCGCCTTCCCAAGGGATGATGTGACTAAATTGATTTTTCTAATTACAGGCAAAATAATTTCTTGATTTCTGCGAAACCCAATTTTCGACATGCACTTACGACTCTCGCATGCGAGTAATTTCGTTTGATCGAACTCGAGAAACTATTTGAACTGTAATTGGAAAAAGCAATTTGGTCACGTGACCCCTCGAGAAGACAGCCCTTAATGGAGCCTTGAATTGGTAAATATTGAGGGCGTGCACTTCGAATAATTATCCGTATTTCCAAAAGGATTTTTTTGTTTTGAGATGACTGAACATTTTTTAAATCACTGCACGTCTTGAGAAAGTTATCTTCATGCTTACCATGTCTTCTTTATAATAACAGTTTACAAATGAGGACGTCGTCAATATTTCCATCATTTAAGAAATGTTTACATTTCTTAAATGATGGAAATATTGTATTGTATTGTATTGTATTTATAAAATCCGCGAAGTAAAAGACGAATCCTCAATTTGTGGCCGGGAATATACAATAAGAATTTGTTTTCATGTGTATTGCCAAATGAAAAATATTGTCTACGTACTGCTCTTCACTTTTCCTCCATCAGGAATTGGTACGGGCTCTTGCCCAAACTCGAAAAAGTGAAAATCCCTACGGAAAAATATCGTTCCTGGGTTGTCGTTATTAGGGTTTTGGACTCGCGTGGTTGGCCGCCTCGGCTACGGCTCCGCTCACCAAACTCTACGCGAGTAAAAAACCCCATAACAGACCGGGAATATACTATTTTGACACAGTATGTGTAAAGTGAGATTTTACGCATACTTCGCGTGCGCCAATCGTTGAGCCCAACAACACTTTTCCACAATCGTATCAAAATATATTATTACAAAAATTCAAACCATGATATTTTCTCGGCTTTGAATATAAATTTCGTAAAAATTGTCTTGTATAATTTCGCTGGATAATTAAAGCCTGACATTATCCGAGACTGTAGCATAGCCCGACCGGGGAAACGAACTACTCAAAATGCCAAATCAGAAATGGCAGCAGAGGACATAACCGGATCCTCCGTTTCCAAAAACCCTAGAGATAAAAAAATGTCTTACTTGGCAAGATCTTCATTGCTAGCAAAAACAGCCATCCTCTTGTTAATCATGGACTCCGAGAAGTCCTCGCCCTCGAAAATCAGCTTGAGAATTCTCTTCCTATTCTTGAGGACGGCGCAAACGATGGCTGGCATCTCATGGTACCTCAGCGTCTCCTTGATGTAATTCACCAGGGCGGGATCCCAAACATCCTTGAAAGGCAGCACATCAGCCATGATAAAATCCGTGGCAACTGCCGGCAAAGTCTGCAGTTGAATGCCCTCCTCTGTGTCATTCAAGATTCTAATTTTCTCGTAGGAGACCGTCTCCGAATTCCCATAATCCACAAAGTGCACGGATATCATTCCATTGCCGGTGTTGGGGTGCTTGATTCTCGCCCGATAGAAGGCGTCCTCGTGATAAGCACAGCATTTTGTGTGGGCTACCAATTGTGCGTCGCGCTGGATAGCCCCAAATCCCTCCTGGAAGCCGGGATTCATCGACTTAATCAACGACTCAATCTTCATCGCTGCATCCTTATCAATTTGTCCCCATACCCGGAGGAGGGGGCCTTCCGTGTCCACGTGGGTCACGTAAATCGTGAATTCTCGGCCCGGCGCAACCACTGTCATCTTGACCAACTCAATTCACGTCGATGACGGTTGGAATTTTTATAAGAAGAGATTAACCTTCTTTCATGGGTTATCCTTGGCCCACAACATTCAAATGTCTTTTAGACACTTTTGTTTTCGATTTTGTTCTTTCTGATGCTAACTGCGTTTTTTTCAAGATGGGGGTACGGAATTTACGGTTATCTTCGGTATGTTTTTTTGTTTAACGGTGTTTAGGAGGGGCTCGCACGAATCGGGAACGAATATGGTTGAGCCTGCATCGGCGGAAATGAACAGAGTTTGTGAGGTTTTTGGTTGAAATTTATATCGGGGAAATTCAGTTGCAATCTCGAGGTTTTATTAGGAATTTTATGAGTGTTTTGCTTACCTGAGGCTCTCCGTGGGTTTCTGGATGTTCTCAAGGTGACGGGTATTTTTTTTTGGGACACTTGTGTTGTCCCCCGTTGTTAGAGGCGTGTTTGGGCGCCCATTGTTTCTTGGGAACTGAGATGCGAATTGATGCGAATGGGAAAATGTGTGTTATTGAAGAACGGCCAGGTGGGGGGAGGGCGGCGTGCCATATGAAAAGTGAATCGTCCATTCTAATGAACTCATTGGTTTGGAAATGATTTGGGAATATTGAAAAAATGAGGTTGAAGATTTGGAGAAATTTATTTTATTTATTATAAATTAATCAAGCTACGCGTACTCTGGTGACACGAAATTTGCATCGCAGATGCATATGAGCGGGCGAGATAGATTTCTGGCATGAGCTCATTCAATTTAGGCACGATTCCCTTTCTTTTTGAAGAGAAGTCATTTATTTTTTTTTTCAGTTCATGAGTAGAGTGAGATAAACTTCATCTCTCATAGTGTCAATAATTTTTGGCGAATATTCCCAATAATTCATTGCAGATCGAGTCAGGGTTTGAAGGGGATTAATTGTACTTTTCCTCGGCAATAATGAGCTCTTTTCGTTAAAACTTAAATTAATTATGAACCTTGGAAAAATAGGTAATACACATAACATCGAGATGGATTTTGCCACCAAGTTTTTTTTGTCGAAAATTTTTTATTTACTGTTTCAAGTGGAACATTTGAAATTGAGTTTACCTAGGTTTTAGATGCAGTAATACTTCATTCATATATCCTTTGTGAATTTTTATGGAATAGTTTAGGAGGATTAGGTGAGTGACTAATCCCATTTTCTTATTCTCCTTGGAAAATATACTTATTTATTGAGAAAACATAGAGAAATGTTTTTCAAATCTTAAGATGAACTATTTTTGAGATTGATGCTTCGAAAGAAGCGATATATTGAAGTTGGTTGGAGATAATTTGGATTTTGCAAAAGTGGAATTTGCATCTTTACTCTCATTTTGACGATACTTTGAAAATTATGGCAATTCCACTCCCATAATTCTTCATGAATCCCAACAAAATCAACAGATCTATGTAACTCCCAGTGATTATTTTGCGAATATTAATATTTCTTTCCTCTATCCAATTTTCCGTATTTTTCAGTTTTATATGCGTTCGCATTTGAGCAATAGTTCTTGCCCCCAAAAAATAGCGAAAATATCTAATAAACGTTTGTTTGAACATTGGACTCTTCACTACCATCGAACGAATAGAAATGACGAAAATACTTTTCGCTCTCTAGCTCGCAACAAACAAAATAATTATAAAAATATGCTTTTTTCGAATAAATAAGATGAAAGGGGATGCAAATAACGAAGTTCAACGTCTGTTTGCCATTGGCCTAGCGAATGGATGATAGCGACCACACTTTCTGCCATTAAAGATGATCGTCATCTTCGTCGGTGTACGCAGATGTAGCTGGATTTGATGACGGCACCCATAGGATTGTACGTTGATTATCTGAAAATGATCCAGCGTCGTTCGTATCTTCAAGATCGTTATCACTATTAAGGGTGAAGTGGCCCCTTAGCATTAATGAACGCATTTGTTCTAAAACCTGGTGTAAAGAGTCCTGTCGTTGTTCCGTTCTGTCCGTCAGGGGTGTTGCATCGCCACTCGCATTGCCAGCTGGTGTTTGAGGGGTATTGCTGGGGGGTACGGGTGTATTTGCTCCGTCTCCTGTGCCTGAGAACATTAATTGGACGAAAAAATATTAAGAATTTTCATTCATTCATCCGAAAACTGGTTCCTTGATGTCTGAAAGACACTTCAGTTCTTTTGTCAGTTGACAGAGAAATACATCTAATTTTTCGACACTAACCTCACAGATTAAATTATTTTTCAATAAAGTGCACTGCAATAGTTTGTGAACAATAGCGAATAAACTCCCAAATGATGAGGAAGACAATTTATGCATATCTCGATGACATTTTGTAAATGTTAAGACATGATTAACGAGTTTTATTTTTAAAAATAATGTCAAGGGGAGACATTCTCTATTGTCGTTTTCACATTTTTGTACTTTTTTCGCGTTTATTTATTATTATTATTGAACTAATATCGATTCATTATTCGTTCCATGCTTGTACTTTTATCCCATTTCACACGAACAATTTTTTTTTAGAAGTGTCTTTACAACTCAACAAACTCAAGTTATTTTTGTATGAAAATATCTTCGATTTTAGTAAGATATTTTGCCGCTAAAAGTTTGATCCTTTTTGTTCGTAAAAATTTTATTTTTCTCACTGTAATGAAAGACTCAGATTCTTACTCATTGTATCACTAGCTGGACTGGCAGGTCTTTCAGCCCCTCTGATCTCCCTAACAACAGGTTCTTCGTCTCGGTTCAATCTGAGTCCAGCAACACCTTTTTTAGGAACATTGTGAAGATCTCGTTTGATTCGTCGATGTCTCGATGGATCATTTCTCCTCAGCTGTAACATCGAGCCGAAGTCTGCAATGTAGAGGAAACCTGCTATCAGGAGTTCACAGGTTCTCTTTCCTTGTTTGTAGGCTGTCTCAAGTTCTAGGCTCGTTCTGGGATCATATTGCCACCAGCCTGAAACAATGGAACCATTTGACGCTTGATGATTATGATGTGAAGGTGTTCCTTTGATTATCGACATATTGAATTGCCCTTCGATAAAGGGGATTAATTATAAAAATTATTGTATTTGTGTAAAACGAAAATTGGATTGGGGAGATATGCTTGACCCAACTTCACAGGATTCTTTTAATCGCATTTTTCTCAAGAACATTTTCAACAAATGAATCTTGAAAAATCTGACAATTCGTTAACGTGTACTATGACAACGACCAAAAAATTTTACAGAATTTTCAGTCAGTCCCAAATAGACAAATCAAATTGACGAAGTAGATTGGTATATTTTCTCAACAGCAGATTATTTTGCCAACTGCGTAATTATTCTGATAAATGATTAATGAACGAGTACATATCATGAGATTTTGTTTAAATTTTCGTGACTACAAAAAAGACTTCTTGGAATTTCAAATTCGAATAACTCACTAGCGAGACGAATGCACACTTAACAGAATATCGAATTGATCCCTTTTGGATGAGTAATTAAGGAGAATAAAAAAATCATTTGTCATGCTAATTTGCATTCGTTTATTTAAAAAATATAATATGCAGTTTTGCCTGCGGTAGCAATCATTAAAAAAATTAATTCTATGAAATCAATCGTGCGTTCAGAATACCATAAAAATATTCTGAATGTAAAACAATAATTTTTGTACAGTCGTTTTATATAATTTAGTTGTAAATTCTACTTTCAATTTTACGTTAGTTGTCCCTAAATAAATTCCAATCAACGAACACCAGCGACGCCCTTGCATGGAGAACTAATGAGGTCTCGTTTGATTTTACGTTTTCTCATTGGCTGGTATTTTTTGTACTGGCACGAATTTTTAAAATCGATAATGTAGAGTGAACCACAAATTAATAGTTCACACTCGTTTTCACCGAGTTTGTGAATTGTGTCCAGGTCACTGCTTGTTCTGGGATCATACCTCCACCAACCTGGGAAAATTTATAGATCACATATGCTTCAATGATCTCCAACAGCTATACTGTAGAGAATCATCATTTCTGCCAAATTTTCAGTTATTTGAATACAATATTTTTTTATGAAGTGATGTTTGTTCAATGGAGTAATTTTCAGGTCATATTGATTAGAATCTAATTCTAAAAATCATGTTACTCTACAGGATTATATTGAATAAAACCTTGGATGGACGCTTACGATGATCATTAATATTTTCTAAATTTTCTGTTGTCTCTTTCCTGACTTTTTTTTTCATTTAAGGGATTATTGAGTCTTCCTCCACAAAAAATGCGATTGGCGAGCCATATGATAAAAATATAGAGAATATCATTACCATTTCTTCCTTCATAAAACCACTGATACTCCTCGTCAGTTCCTGGCACTTTGGACTCCTCGACCTCGACCAATTGTGGTCTCTCCACGAAATCAGCTGGGATTTCTTGTCGACACATGGGACACTTCTTGCTTTGATTAGCTACACCCTTGACGCAGAGGTAGCAAAAAATGTGTGTGCATGGTAATTTTGCTGGGTGAATGCATGGCTGGAGGCACACAGCGCACTCCAAGGACGTGGACGGCCCTATTATCAGGAGCGAGTGAAAACATATCAATTTTGTGGCTCTGATTAACTGAGTAATTCCAACAAACAAATGAATTCAACCAAAAAATAGGGAGAATAAATCGATGACATCATTTCTATCTTCGCTCCCTGTCATCACAAAATGCCTAGAGCTCTTTCTCTACAAAATCAAACTAATGTGAGAGTATCTCGTTGACATTTAGTCAGGACCTTCGATCTAAGAAGCTAAGAATGCTGAGATTGAACTGGAGAAAATGTGATTAATTTTCCTGAGTGTTAGATGGATATACGGAAGAAATAAATAATTTTACCTTGTTTCTCCTCTTTTATCGTCTCCTCGGTCAAATCCACAGTTTCCACCCCTGCTTGAGCCATTTATACGAGGTTTAGGTAATTTTAATTGTCCAAATTGCGTGCAAATACGAGAACAGAGGATGAATCCCAACGAAACTGGGTTTACTCTAAGAAAATGGGCGTAAATAACAACAAAACACGTTCAGACATGCTCTACGAAATGTGCCAGTGTGTTTAGAATTGATAGGTGAACCCCAACGCCAATGTAGAGTGCTTCTTATCAGAGGAGTAACATCAACCGACAATCCCCTCTCCGTGCAAATCGTCATTTATCTCCATGTTCCCCACCGTTTCAATCGAGGTTATTGTTTTGGCAGTACTAGTATACAAAGCTCATCTCTATTTATTCACAGCGGCGGCGCATGAACCTCACTTGTTGGTAAAAGCGAAATTACATACGGAAACCACATAAACATTCGTCGGTAGTCTCCCCAATGAGATATTTCAAAAATAGTAAATGAAAAAAAAAATTGTTAAATGAAATTGCTAAATCAATCGACTGAATTTTATCTCGATACGGAGCAGCACACAAAATGTGTAAATTTGTACCAGAAATGTTTGGGGCCCTGTAAAATCTGTGGCCTCATTTTCGACTCTTAATTAAACATGTGAAAATCTCGTACTGTCATGTTTAATTGTAAAGCGTGAAATTTTATGCATAAAACTGATGGAATGCCGATCCGAGTGATTCCGTGGGACATTTTTAACAGATTTCTATTGAATATCCTACTAATTTTGGATGCCTATCTCCTTCTGTTTTCGACGAATTTCTAGAACGAAATGTCATGGAAAATAAGCGTTTGGTATCAAAACTATTTATTAGTTAATCATTATAAAAATATGAAATTTTTCAATTAAATCCATAATAACAAAAGATGAAATTCCTTAGAAAAGAATTATAATCAAGAGTCTAGGGAACAATTTCCATTGCATTGTCATGTTTCGCTGAGAGTGCGACAGACAAGCGTGGTCGAATAGTAACATCTCCTTTTCGATTATTCGAGAATGTACACTCTTCTAGAGTCACCTCTCCAACGTCTTTCAGGAGCTCGATGCTCCCAGTCTTGCTCTCCCCCCCACTGATGTATCTCTCTGTCTCCATACGAATGGCGTACTCCTTGAAATCCGAGAATTTGCAACGAATTGCATGGAAGTAGACTCCATCGTGCAGCTAAAAAATGAAAAAAAAATCAGGAGTTGCCGGAGAAAATGGTCACTAATTTTCGTCTAGACACTTTCGAGAGTTACTTTGCATCGTTATATACCTGCAAGCCTTCAATGCAGTCCTCGAAATCGCAATTTTCCATCTGGCATTGTCCAGCGTTATGAATAACCACAGCAGTACCAAGCCCCACAAACGATGAATTCTGGAGAATAAGTCTTCCTTCTGGTAGAACGACTATTCCAAGGTTGACGACACTTTGATTCGAAGCTACTATTCTACAGTCAATTATCTTTACTGCACCTTTTCGCACCAATATTCCTGCCTGCAGTTCTCCGAGATCGAGAGTCAAGTTTTGGAGAACGATCTGAAGAAATGAGAAGTGAAAAATTTTAAGAAAATAACTACTCGAGGAGTAAATTGTGATATTTTTGAAAATATTTTTGTAGATAGTAGGTTCAGATATCGAAAATATCGAAAGATTAGTCTTTACATTAATGAATTTTTCTATAAAAAATAAGATGAATAATTAATCGAATTTCCCTCTGATCTTTTCAGACGACTTTATTCCCGATTAAACAATGTATATTACAATTGTAGGGGAAATTTTGTTCTTCGTCAAATTAATTAATAAGTCAACAGTTTTCAATACATGTAGTGTTTGTCACTGCAGCTGGATTGTTTTCGTAATCATTAGTTTTGACAGATTTTATTCCCCTACTCATTCTCCCGAAGATAAAAAAAATCAGTAATTAGTCATAAGTCAGATAATGCGTCAATTGAAAAAGCAAATTACCTTTCGGTTTTTGGGGTTATTACAAAAAATGAAAGAGAGACTTTTAACGGAAAATAATAAGATCAAATAAATCACTAGACTAATCACCTCTCCTCCTGAGAAATCGAGAACGGAGGGTCCCGAGGTGCTCTCCTTAGCACTGACAATTATACTTTTCCTATCGCCGATCCCCACAATTCTTCCACCCTCCTCTAATCCTCCAGCTCCCGATATCAAATGTTCTCCCTCGCCCAAGATAACTCTGTCCCCCGTTTCTGAGCTGTGGAGAGCCTCTTGCATGCACCCCGTGGTTCTACACGAATAAAATAAACATATTAGATTATGAACTAACAAGATACGCATGGTAAACTGTATTGGGTCTACGCAAAGAAGCAAATCTAATTTTTTTTTCAAAAAAATTAACGAAACCTTATCCAATTTATGAAAACAATAATTAATTATGATTCAAAATAATTAATAATCAAGTATAATCATTCATTTTTTGGTACTCAGTCCATGAAGCAAAGTTTTATGGCTGCTGCGCCGGCGGACTGAATAATAAGAAATATCGGTAATCGCTCGGTCGTGAAGCCCTTTTCTAACGATTGTTTCTAATCCTCGGCTTCGCTTCGGACTAAAAACTCACAATCGCCAGAGAAGTGCTTCACGGCCTCAGTAGCAAAATATACTGTAATCTATACCCCCACAAAAACGTATCTCCAACCCTCTCCAGAGTAAAAATTCACCAAATAAAAATGAAACCCCCTCACTTGATAAAAACATCCTTCGGCAGGAACTCCTTGGCCCTCTCGAGACTGCCCACCGTCTCCCCCAGCTCTCCCCCATGCCACACGAAGTACGCCTCGACCTTCCTCCCCCTGCTCTCCCTCCTCTTCACCTCTCCCGAATTGACCCCAGAATGAGGATTCCGTTGAAGCATGTCCCTCATAGCCGGATTCTCCAGAACATCCATCTCAGTCTTAATCTGCTGTAACCTGAAATGCAGCTTGACGAGTTGACAAGCCTTGTCCTCGTCTACGAGGCACCTCGTCTCACCCTCGTCATCAGAAATATCCTCCTCGAGCCTGGCGATCTTCGCCGAGATCTCCTTCCCCTCTCTTATAAGAGTCCTCACGATATCGCAAGTGTCTTTATTGACCTCCCCTCGTTTCATATCAAAAAAGAGCCTGACTCTGGTCTCCAAGTGACTCGTCACCCAGTCAGCAGTCTCATCGTCGTCAGCATCCCACGGCATCCAAAGATGACTGAAGAAGAATCTCAACTGATCTATGCAATTGGCAGTTCCCTCGGCATCTATTGCCGAGTTCTCCTGATTTCTCGTCGGGTATAACTCCATCAATGGAACATCGCACCTTTCCGGCAGGTGAATCTCATCCTGAACCGCGATAATCTTCACGAGTGCCAACAACTCCGAGAAGTCGACGTTCTCCACCTGGACCACCACAATCGTCGGGTAGTGAATCTCAAACTCCTGGCAGGTCAGTCTCGGAATCTTCCAGAGGGCCTGCCATCCCACTGGCTCCAGCACTAGCTCCACGTGAAACGTCCACTCGTGTTTTATCCTTGATGCTGGAACCACTGTTCCACGACCTGATAAAATCTCCTCGAACTCCACCAGGCGCGTCTGGAGACTCTTGTCGAATGTGAATATTTCCATTGTTTTGGAGTTAGGCAACAGGAAAATTACGTTTTATCGTAATTAATAGATAATTCGGGGTTTTTTGCGATTTCTAGATGTTGCAAGTACGACGTACGCAGGTGGAAGTAAGAAGTAAGACTTCTGTAGAACACTTGCTCGTGCTTTGCACACAATTATAGTTTTTAAACTTTTACAAAATATAAATTGTTTTTCTGTTGATAACTAGTTTTATATTTTATTGCGGTTGGTTGTTTGGTTTAGATATGTATTAACAAAGAATAGAATCACTTTTAACTCGTTACAAGTAAGTTAGACACTTGTATTCCCTCGGAAAAAGTCAATTTTTTCTTTTTCTTCTAAAGAGAAGTATGAAGTCCTGGATTCAAAAACATCAATTAATAATAATTAACACTAACAACACTTCCAAGGTGCTCTTTAGCACACTCATTATTAAATTTCCGTTAGCTCTGTGATTAGAGAATTGACATTATTATGTTGATTAGGATAGATCGCAGAAAAAAGTAGGCCAAAGGTAATTGTAAACTTTTGGAGGGATTTTAATGTATTTCAAGTGTATGGTCAATTGTTTCCAGGCCTATTTTTTTCGTCTATCTATATTTCTAATGTAAATAACAATAATTAGCGTTTCGAAGTACTCTACATTTATCAATTATTCATATTCTTTTAGTACTTTCATTAGAGAATGAAAGTTGTTTTGTTTGTTACTGAGAAGCCTCTTTCGATTTCATTGGAGCTATTAGTTCTATTCGAACATCAATAGACATTAATAAACAATCCAATAATTATTTTTAATGTCCTATGAATTCCTTGAACATTAAATGCTGTGCTAATTCTTCATTAAACCTACACTATTATCACTGCTTCTTGATTATTCTCTGTACTCGATCATTTTCTTCTTCGGAATCAAAAATCGCTCTACAACAATAGCAAAAATTGTTTTCTTTTCCCCAATTAAAAATTGAAAGTAACTCTTTCATTCGGTACAAACGAAAAGCAGGAGTTGATGGAGTGACGAAATATTTTCACGAGATCGGGATCACTAGAACGCACTAATAAATACCAATAAACACTGTATTACTTCTTTTCAGCCTCAATCTCTGATAAACACTTGTACATCAACAGAAACGTGTGAATTTAGGATAACCGGAGCTGGTATCCTGCTTGAAGCGTGGCTGAACGTCCATTGAAGTCTCTCAGCTGGGCGAGAGGTGCTCGACCGTTTGAATTATTTTTCAAAACTAGAGAGATTCATTTCGATTGGTTGGAGGGGCGCATGGGCCTTGCGTGGGGACTGATCTAACCTACTATCTAACAATATCAACAAAATACAACGGAAGGGGTGCAAAGGCTTGGAGTTTCAGTTTGCTCAGGGTTTCTTGTTGAATAAAGATAATAATTTGGTCCCATTCTGTAGATTATTCAGGAATTTCTTGTATTCATAGAGGGGAAATGGCCACAAAAGAGGGCGAGAATGAGGAGAAGGGAGAGACCTTTGACGTAATTATCGGACACATTGAAGATATTTTGATGGGTGAGCTTGTTTACTCTGTTATTCAGCCTCGAAGTCATGTTTATCGGCTTGTATATCTTTTTATTTGAGGACTTTTTTTGTGTTTGTTCAAGAACCGAAGTTCCAAGAAACACAACAATACTTTTTGGAGAAATACTGGAGAGAGTTTGACTTGGTAGAGGAGAATAAACTGATTTATATGGACATCTTTGATGAGTATGTGAGTGAATCATGGTAGAATTCTGAGAATTATTGAACTTTGAGGGGTATTGAAGCAGCTCAATAGACTCCAGCATCGTTTGGACTTTAAGTTTAGATATATTCAGGCACAAAATTTTAGTAATAACTTCTCGCGAAAATTTTAAAGGCTTCTTTCTTGATTTACTTCACAAAAAGGCACATATTTATATTTTTCTCAAATTTTCTTCTCGTATATAAACAATTGGATTTGCCTAAAAAGCTCACTATTTTCTGATCGTGGTGACCAATTTCTCAATTTTTCTATATTCGATAAAATTAATTTCAGATTTTTGTGACCTAATTTGCTGAAAAACTAAAAACAATAAACTGAAAATAATTATTAAAACGAGCAAACAATTGAATTACATTTTCCAGCCATTCTTCTTCGTTGAAAGAAAGCTCTATATTTTATGAAGTTGTAGAGCTCCTTTAACTATAAATTTAGACTATAGACTTAGATATTTTCAGTCTTGAAATATTCCAACGAAATTGGAGAATTAAAAAAAGCTAATGAGCTACTTGAATTATTATGGGTTTGTGCAGCATAAAGCCATTGAGACTTACATTGAGGAGAGCTTGAAGAGGACAATTCCTGGGTTTTCTATGGACTCCCTCGTGAAGCAACTCAGGTAGGATAATTAATTACATCCAGGGTTGATCTGGGGATGGGGTGAAATGTAATTTTTTTAGTTTTCCGTTCAAAAGTCGCATTTGCACTTGTAAAATTTCAATTTGTGGACGTGCGTTCAACCTGAGAGAATCAAATTGGTGTTTATTTCAAGGCAGAGGATTTGTTTTCGTAGCAAAACAATTATACAATTACATCAATAATTCCTGAAAAATCAAATAGTTGATTTTCCACGATTTCAGCCCACACAATTTAAATAATGTCAATTTTGTTTATGAATTTTTTTCAGTGATCGCAGTCCTGAGCTGGACGGCGAAGTGTTTGAAGTCCTGGAGACATTCACGGACTTTTTAGCCTTCAAGGAAATGATTTTGGATTACAGAGCGGTAAGTAAAAATCCAAAATGAAGTAAAATAGTTTTTCCCATTTGAAATTTATCACTAAACCAAGTAATTTCTCACATCAAACGTTCGATTATTCGGTCGAAAAATGAATTCATGTGCCCAATGATCTCCAAAAAATACCGACCTCCAGATGAAAGAGGGTAAAATGCAGGACCTCAGCAGTGGTATCTCCATCACCCCAATGAGATTCTCAGACTCCGATGACACCGAAGGCTGAGCAACCTCCGAACACCATTTTCAACACCAAAGAACTCCGTCCAAAAATCATTACAGGTCAACTACCAAAGGACTATTTAAAACCCATTCTAGAATCGTATAAGAAAAAAAATAAACCGCATAATTATCAATGCACATATATTCACTGAAACAATCCATCGAATTTGTAAACATCGATATCCAAAATAGCATCATAAAAATGCTTCAATTATCCTAAACAAAATCCACAAAATAATGAAAAAAAAGTCGCGTTCAATGCATGAGAATCTCCATCTGCACGAGTTTACTGTTGGTCTCATTGGGCATTCTATAGGGAAGTGTTCCAGCAAAACTGGTCAAGGCTCTAGCCTGTTCCCTCAGATCTCTGAGCTGCTGTTCTCTAGCTACTTCGTCTCCAGGTTCTGAAGCCCTCATCTTCTGGTACTGCCTGTAAATAATTGTCATCGTAGCCAGGAGGACATCCGAAAGAGTCCCAGCAACCTCTGGAGAGACTCTCCTCAACGCAGTCACCCTCTCATCCACTTCTTTAATATGAAGAGGCAGCAATTTCGAATCAGCAATTGTCCTCAGGGCTGTCTGATATTGTTCCTCATGGAATTGGTCGAAAAAGATCATCAGGTCTCTCAGGGTATAAAATGCCGCGATCAACTCCGCCGGTACCTGAATTGCAATTCCTTGATACCTACGAATCAAAAATATTTGAAATTATGAATAAGAAAACCCCTGGGTAGAAAAAATTGTTTATTGATTGTTTACTTTCACCCCCTTGAAATCGAATGATTGGTTCAAGTGTAGTCAACTTTTGAACTGCAAAGATCAGAAATTCATGACTTCTTATGCTCGATTCTATGATTTTTCTTTTTAAATCGGTAGGTTTATGACAGATTTCAAATGATTGAATTGTCCTACAGTTTTTTTTTGTGTATTTCTGCTATTTCCGCTCAATGACTATCATTGATTTCATAAAAATTAAATGATAAAATACCTGAGACTAATAGCAGTAGCAATAGTCTGCAACCTAGACCTCAGAGATCCTTGAACATTCCTTTGGCTCACAACCTGGGCCAGCAGAGTGCACATGATCTCCAGGACCTTCTCATGATTCCCAGCAAGATCGTACATCGTCACAGAGTCCTCCAGCAGTCCCTTCCTGTACAGAGTCTCAGCGCACATATTAATGACATCATCAGTATTAATTTGAAACTGATCAAGGATTCCGGGGAGTCTTCTGTCCTTATCAATCTTCCCGACGAGTAATGCTCGATTCTGAGGTGAGGCCTCCACCACCATCTCCGCAGCAGAGGCAGCAAACATGTTTCTCCCATGAGGATCCTTCATGCATCTCAGCAGGAATAGATAATGGAGACTCTCCTTGGGATCTGAGCTCTCAAATCGTTTTACGTAGAGCAAAATCAATCGAGCCAGGTTCAGACGTTTGGCTGGGGGTTTGTCAGCCGGATCGACTGTTATCAGTGGCGCCAGGACACTCTGGGATGGGGCCATAAGACTGTGCTCGTGCATTGCTGCTGCCAGGTGAACTGCGTGGGGCAAATGCTTAGCTCCAGCTCCTCTTGCTAGAAACTCAATTGCTGCTTCAAATTGCCCGGTTAAGAAGAGCATCGAAAAGTACAGGAATGGTTGCTCATGGGCATGGTAGTAACTCTCTCCGTAGACCTGTGAAGAGTAATTTATTTATTCTCCCTTGAAAGCTGTCCAGGAAGGAAAACGAACTCTTCTCGAATGAAAGAAATTGCACAATAAATGCCGGGGAATTTCCACATTTTGGGAACTTCCTGTATTTCCTCGACTTTTTCGCTGGCTCTTTTACAAAAGATTTTTCAGTCTCACTGAAATTTTTCTCATTTCAATTTTTAATTTTCATTTTTCTATCGTTTTCGATTATTCAAGAATCTTTGAAGTTCAATTCATTGAGCGATCAAAAAATAATGTATTATTAAGAAACTTCCAACGAAAAGAACGTAACTTCGTTTTCAGTAGGATAAAAGCAGAGCTCCAAAACTAAAGCGACGAAAACTCTTTGAATTTAGATCTCAACTTTTATATTTCTTTTTCAATTGTCAATTTATAGTTTTGTTAGCTGGATTATTTTCTACATGTTAATCAACATAACAATACAATCCCTGGAATGTGTTAAAAGTAAAAAAAAAAACTCTACAAACCTCTAGAATCGTTGTTTGCAGACTATCAAGCGTCAGTTTATGCTCGGCATCAGTTTGCTCTCTCACTTGACAGAGTTTTAGCCACAAATAGTCATCGGCAGTGCAGATGACTTCAGAATGAAGATCATCGGGCTCGCAGGGAACGAGAGCGCAGTAGGCAGCTCTTTTGAAGGGATCAGTAGACGACCTCACGTGTTTTCTGTAGTGGAGCTTGACAATGGATTCACCGCGAGTGCTGGGTCGCCTCTGGGGATCATTGGAGGCCTCCTCGAGGGCCTGACGAAACTCCTGGAAGGACGAGGCGCACTGGGAGAGGCATTGGAGAGCGGCTTTGAAGTCCCCAGCCCTCATGCAGTAGTAGATGAGAGGCCAGATGGGTCTGTCGTCCACGAGGGTATCCTCTAGGTCCCTCATGTTCTGAATCCTGATCCCCACGAAGCTCTTCACCAGGGGGATCGTTCCAGGAAGGCCTCCACGCTTCGCCTGGGCCAGATTCTCGTTTACCAGAGAATTCATAAAATCTCTGTAACGATTCTCCAAATATTTACGAGCCTGTGAGACTATCGTCTGCTCCACTTCTGGACTGCTGCGAGATTTAATCTGGTCACCTCGGGGAGTCGATGGAATATTCACCATGACCTAGAAATTAAATTAATTGGTTAATAAAGCTGGTTTGCAAAATTAACGGCTACAGCAAATAAATACATGCTTTCAAATAAGAAAATCTTTTTATAGAGACTGCAGAAATAATAATAATCTAAAAATATTAGTTTATTCGTAAGTTCGCCTGCGTTCGCCTGCATTAAGAATATTATTTATGAATAGCTCGTATAAAATATTCTATCAAAATAATCAATTGTTTAGTTCTTTAGACATTTTGTGAATGTATTCCCTCAAACAATTTTATTTAACACAAATGCCAAATGGATTGTTTTATCGGAAAAAAGTCGAGAGCACCATAATAAATATGTCACGAGTGCATATCCGAGAAATAACCAGAGAGAACAGAGCGGATCCTATGGAGTTTGTGCCTTTCCACTACATTCACTGATTATAATTCCATTTCTAGATTATTTCTTGTGTATTTTGATTTCCTAATTTGTTTATTAGATATCACTGATTTAGTCCACTACTATGTAATTGAATTAATATGCAAACTTCGACAACCTTGACCATGTTCCACATATCGAGGATTTTCTTATCGTTGAAGGCCTCTGCAGCTCGAGAAAAGACATTGAAGAGACTCGGCCGAGTGATTCCCCGGAGAACGTGGTCGTTGTAGGTTTGGAGCTCCTTGGCGTAAGCTGTCTCAATGTTCGAGAGACCGGAGACCATAGAACCTGCGAGTTTTGTACGTTGCGGAATACCCCGGAGGTCCACTAGTTCGCCCGAGGGGGCGGTCATCGCGTTTATTATCTCAAAACGCATCTGCTTCCATTCACCCAACATGTGCTCCATTTGCTGAACTCGGTTGAGCTCAAATGTCTATAAATAATTGATTTTTTGAGGGATTCTAAAGATATTGGAGAAGAGACTGAGATAGGAAACAATCAAATGAGTAAATTGATGACACTTGGAGTTGAAAAAATTATATAAATATGAATTTCTGTTTCAGTCTCTTTAACACCCAGGAACCTAATAAAAATGATTTACTAACAGAATCGAAGTACTCACTTCTTTATGAACTTGCTCAATAATCGACAAAATGGCATTTTCCTTTTCATTTCTGAGATAACTGACAATGTCAGTATCAGCGATGGGATCTAACGGTTCAAAAGTGCGTCTAGCACTGAGTGAATTGAGCTTCTGCGATATCTGGGGTAGATCCACTCCTTTGGAGCCCAACAATAGGTGCCTACAATAAAGAAAAATCGCAAAATTCCATAAGTAATTCAGAAAATAAAAACTCAAAAAATTACCTCTAGCTGAGACATTCTCTGCCAAATGAGTCAACCTATGATATTTACCAATTAAAATGACATTCTGACCATTATTGTTACTCACTCAAGCTCTTTATTCAATTTAAATTTATTAAGTCATAATGTTTTCTTTTTTGTCCTCTATCCGAAAGTTTTTAGGATTTTTTTAATTATAAGAATGACTGAAAAGATTAGAAAAATAAGACGTGCAATAAATTTGGAAATTTAAGTTTCTCCACTGATTTATTAAACTTGGACAAGTAGTCCTTAAATTATTGAAAAAAAAATGATATTTTATGAGCTGCTGAAAAAATCGGGGAAAATAATGAGTCAATGTTTTTTTGAAGAGAGTAAGTGTCAATTTAGTCATTTAGCATGAAATACCTCACCTAGAAATTATTGGGTAATAATTAATGAACAATTCTTACGCTTGCACTTGTGTATCCTGAGTTCCACTCTGCGTGACACGAGACCAGAGTTCATTGGAGGCTTCCAAAATCTGTCTGAGATTCCTCTCTACTTGAGGAAGCTCCCCAGATCCCTCAACAGCAGCTGAAAGCTGTTCCGCAGACCTCAGAAGTTCGTTAAAATCGGAATCACCCATTTTTCACTAATTAAACATTAATTTACTTCAGCAAAATCAACTCATAACCTCGATAAACAAACACCAAACCGCACACGGGGGCCAACCACACCAGTAAACCGGCTTTCCACTGTAAATTTGCCGCCCAAATTCCCCTCGGAGTGGCTAATGGCGCTGGTATCGATTTCCCAAGATTCCTTGTGATTTTTTTGAGGTTATGTTCGCTTACACGCATTTCTAAGAGCGTGGGACTCCGACTGAAGCATTCAACGATCATTTCGGAATTTGTAGTACACACGTGGTCTCAAGTTTCAAGAAGTTGTTTAAATAATTAAATCAGGTAATCTAATCATTAATTAAACATACATTTTGTCGTATTTACTTTGTTGTCTCTAGTTATCCATGTAAGTTTATGGATAAAACGATAGGTTATTGATTTTGGCTGGGAATTTTTTTCCTTTTTTTGTCTTCGAGGATTTTACAGGTTTTTTTTATTATTTATGTCTTGCATATTTATTTCAATGTGTTATATTTTTCTCTCACAATTCTTTGCCAGTAAATCGTAAGAGTTTGTTTCAATAATTGGGTTGTTATCATTAGTTTTGAGCAGGTGTACTTGTATTCTAGGCTAATAGATATGGCTGCAAATAGTGAAAATTCTTGTTATAAACAGAGGTTTAGGGGCTTTAATTCGTTTTATGCATAAAAATGATCAATTACCGATCTGTTAATAGAGTTGAATATTAAAACTCCGCTTTGCTTTACATTTTTATCGAATTATTGTATCAATTTAATTGGAAAAAAATATTCTCCAAAAGAGCACAGAGTCCGTAGCACTCAGCTCATGCGATCTTTTCAATTCAAACAAAAAATCCCGAATTGTTTTCCAGTTTCACCTCAATCTCTATTAATTGTCAGAAATTCTTCTTACAGACAAAATGGCGAAGAAAGGAAAGAAGAGGTCTTTGGAGGCGTCCGAGAGTGCGCCAAAAGTGGAAATTTCCTCTCAAGGTCCTGCCAAAAAATTGAAAATAAAAAAAGAGTCAAAGACCAATGGCGTCACGACCAACGGTGCCAAGCCTCAAAAAAACAAGAATAAAGCCTCTCCAGTCGAACAAAATACTCCGAAAAATCTACAGAAGGCTCAGCCCAAGCCAGCTCTCAAAAAACCCAAAAAGGAAAAGAAACAAGTAGAGAAAGCCAAGAAAACTCCAGAAGAGAAGAAAGATCAGGAACTTCAGGTACTCCAGAAAAAATTGGAGGCTAAGAAGAAGAAGCTGGCGATGAGAAAGGAGAAGAGGCAGGAGAATGGTCAGTACAAACCCGAACATATTAAATTGACTGCGGATGAAATTAAAATTCGGATTGAAAACATAAAGAGTAGGGGACAGTTGAGTAAAACTGCTCGAAGGAAGCTCGCAGCTCTCCAGAAGAAGCTGAGGGTAGAGGAGGGGACTTACACGCCACCATCTGAGCTGCCAAAGACTCCTAAACTCTCTGAAAGTATGAAACGGAAGATCAGGCGACATAAAAGTGCGATCAAGAGGAGGGAGGCTGAGGAGGCTGCAGGTAGTGAGCAACAAGTGACTAAACAGTTAGAGGAGAAGGCTAAGAATGTTGCGAAACTCGTGAAGGAACAGCAGAGTAAAAAAGTTGCTAAGCCTGAGGTTAAGAATGCCGTTAAGGGTGACGGAAATAAGTTGGGGAAGGGCAAGAAGGCAGTTGTTAAAGTTGAGGCTGAAAGTAAGGATGATGATGCTGACGATGACGATGAGGATGAGGATGAGGATGATAGTGAAGTCGACGAAGAGACTGAGGAGGAAGACTCTGAGGAGATTAACAGCACTTTAAATACTTCTCAGGAGGCGCAGAGCGATGAGGAAGACTCTGAGGAGGCTAATAGCACTCTGAATACTTCGCAGGAGGCGGAGAGTGATGAAGAAGACTCTGAAGAGGTCGACACTACTTTGAATACTTCGCAAGAAGTTGAGAGTGAAGAGGATGATGATGACGATGATGATGATGAAGACGAAGAAGAAGAAGATAATGATGATGACGATGATGACGACGACGCGGACAAGGATGAAGAGATAGAGAAAAAGAAAATTAACGTAAAGAGTAAATCTGTAGCTCCCAAGCCACAGAAAGCTAAAGAAACGGCAAAGCCTGAACAAGGAGTGAAAAATGCTGCACAACAGAAACAGAATCAGGATAAGAAGACGAGATATGTTCTTTTCGTTGGAAATCTGCCCTACGCGTAAGATTCACATCTGCATTTACATTTAAAGCAAATTTTAAATTAGGTTTTTATCTATGAATGCTAGCTTGATTTTTTTTAATTTTGAATTTTATACACAACTTTTTTCATTGTAAATATACATTGTGCCAATCCGATGAAGGCAACCAACTGGTTCACTGTGTCAAGTCACAGAAGTATAAACAAAAAGTTGCATTTGAACATACAAAATATATAAAATAACTTCTCTCAAATTGCATGTGAGATCTAAAAAATCAGAGTACAATCTTTTTTATACCGCTCAAAGTGGAGCAATTTCGGGGATAATTGAAATTTCGGGACCTAATGATTGGTTCATAATTAATGACCTGCAATTAAATATTGTCGACCACGAGTTCTTCTTTCCCAAGTCGCCTCTATTTTTCCTCTACATTATTCTAATAATTTCTTCTCATTGCAGAGCAACACAAGACGATATTAAGAAGCACTTCCTCTCGAAAGTATCAACAATCTCTAGTGTCCGAATCCCTACAGATTCACAAACCAATAAACCTCGGGGATTTGCCTACGTAGAATTCACAAATAGTGTAGATTACGAGAAGGGCCTGTCTCTTCACGAGTCTAATCTCCTGGGACGAAGAATTAATGTGCAGTACAGCCAACCAGGATCGAAAAGCACTGGAAAGAGGCCCGAAGTCGTCGCCAAGAACCAGAAACTCCACGCGATGAGGAAGCAAGGACAGTTGGCCGGCAGTGTCAAGGATTCACACAAAAGAAATTTCAGGCGAAATCAAAACAAAAATCGTGGATAATCAGCAACCGCTTGCGTAAAAATAAGTGCAATGCCCATTGCATGGAAGACAACAGGACAAAATACATTCTCGATATATATTCGCAGTAGATAACTTACTGTACATCTTCGATTTTTTTAAGTGAATAGATTTGTCAATATGCAACGTTATGGAAATATAATGAGTGTCTTATCTGTTAAAGAAGCCTTTCAATCGAATCATTAATATTCAGAAACCTCAATGGATGGAAGATTCCATGTATTTATTGAGAAGTTGGGGATAATCCAACAGTTAAATGTTTTAATCATTCTTTTTTATTTCAGTTTTTTTCGTTGGAAATTCATTGTTGTCGCTGTTTTAATTGTTTCATACATCTTTCTTTAAAAGTAGATTTCCTATTTTTCTTTCTTCAAACATATTCATTAACAATCTGAAATGAAAAATCAACTGGGGTTGCACTGAATGTATTTCAAGGGAAACCTAAATTGGGGGAGGAATTTTATAATTTTAAGCCTCAGTTTAATGTTCATAACGTGAAATTTATGACAGTCTATGATGACTTTCTTTGGAGTTCATTCAGGCAAGTGCCAACAGACAGTGGATGATTGTCTCGATTTTTCGACAGACCAATCAGAATTCTATTTTTTCTGCGCAAGTTGAAACTAGAATATATTGGGAGTCTTCATGTAGATTGGGATTATGGAGTATTCCATATAGAGCTATAGAGGAGAATGGGAACTTCAAAAAAAGGGCAAAATTTTAAATACCTGTCTTCAAATTCAAATAGATCTATTGAAAATATGACTGGGAAGTAAAAGCGACTGGAATGCTTGCATTAGTTGTTCATTAATTTTTTTACTAAAATTTATAAAAATTGAAATTCTACCCCTGGTGGGACTCGAACCCACAATCCCCGGTTTAGGAGACCGATGCCTTATCCATTAGGCCACAGGGGCTATAAAACTACTGCGCATGAACTGGCAAGAAACCGAGAAACGAATCCACAACTTTCTTATTCGTTTTAAAAAATTAACCTCGTGTTCTTTTGTATTAGTTTCCTAATTTTTATCCTTTTTCTCTGTTCCTCCTTTTTTCTCCTTGTTTTCTCCAATTTTAGACATGGATAGGTTTTGATCCATCAACTCAGTCAAAAACTACACGGTTGGGAAAAAAATTTAAGAGAGAGCATTTTGTTATTTTATGGACATTATTCATTATTTATTTCACACTAAAGGATGTAAATTTATACTTGACAAAAGTTGGGATATAATTCTGGATAAATGAAATTCAGGAATGGATAATTCCTGTGTACTATGAAGAATCTGCGTTGTGAACTTAGATATCTGTCGATTTGAACTAACTATTTTCTATGAAAGTACGAGCTTTTTAAAGGGATCTAGGTACCTAGTGCCGAGCCAATCAAGATGCACTATATAGAGATGGGGAAAAGTAATTAGGACGAAATTGGGCAAATAATTGATGCGACCTTCATTTTCTTCGGCGGTGGGACACATTCAGGATTAATATCTTCAAATTAAAATAAAAAAAATAAAAAATTTTATGATAGGAGGATCGTTGGAGGCAAATGGGGTGCCCATCGGAACGGGAGGGGTCATTGGGGCCATTATTACTACCATTTTTGTGTTGTCTCATGTGTATACTGGTCGCACCAGGTGAGTGCCCATGGGGCCGGACACCACGTCCTCATCGTTGATCCTGTGTCACGCAGAGTGATAAGGAAAGTGATGATCTGGAGCCTGTTTTTACGAAAATGTTTTTTTTTAATTTGGAGATATTAATCCTAATAACATCCAAACCAATCATTTTTGATAGACAAGAATCTCTGATCCATAGGCTATGCCAACAAAATCGATTACTCTGAGGAACCAGACTCAGAGTTAACTCTGACGAATCAGATTCAGTCTCCATTAACTTAGATTGGATCGATGGGTCCAATTCGTCAGGGTTAGTATACCAAATATAAAAAAATATATAAATCGAGAGTGGTGGAGTGATACTAGATATTTATCAAAAAATTTCTTACCAAAAAACTAGTCAATATTGAGAATTCGCATGTTTATTTTCATGACTTGAATACAGCAGCATTGATTATTCGTCACTGAATCTGATTTTGTATGCTAAATAATGAAGTTCACGATTCGTGGTCTTGTGATCAGCTGAAATAACTAGAAATTATGAGTAAAAGTAGTGTTTTAAAGAAGAACGAGGATGACAGACGTGTATTCAATTATGAAGATGATTTTTCGTATGATGATTTCGGGGAGGAAACGATTCCGGAGCACTTCGTCTTTCCGATGGAATTAAACAGTCACTTGAAGACTAAAATTCGTGTAAATCTTGTCATTCAAACTAATCGTTATCGTCTGTTGACTTAAAATTGATTTAACAATGGGATATTTTTAAAAGACAGAGTCATCTCGCAGGATTTGACGTCGGAGATTGGCTCGCTGCGACGAACTCTGCAGGAGACTGAGGAAAAACTGCTTGAAGAGCAGAAAAGTCATAAAGATAAACCGCAAACCCCTTCGAGTGATTCCTCAAGGGATGAGGAGGTGAGAATTCTACAGGAGAAACTGAATCAAGCCAACTCCAAGTACTACAAGTGTCAGAATACCTGTTTGACACTTCGTCAGGAGTTGAACAAAGCGCAAAAGGTGAAGGAAAATCGAGAAATCAATTGATAGTTCTTAACAAGAGCTCAAAGTTATCAATAACAAATGGAACTCAACTGAGGCTGGCAAATCTCCTTTTGATACAGATCGAGATCTTCAGAGTTCAATTTAGAATTTTCCAAAGTTACAAATTGAAAACGAGAGGTCATGATTAATTCTCATCGCGAAATTCTGACAATTATTACAATAATGTTTATTGCAATTACTCTAAGAGAGATAATTTCGAGTTAAAATGGTCTTGTAGTTCTATCACTATAATTTATTCCAAGATGTCTGATCTGACTCATTATCTCAATAAATCGGAGTCTAGCTTCTCTGTAGTGAGGTCGGCGATAACGTGACTATAACAAGCCTCGTCAACCATCCAGGAGGATGGAGAGGAAGAGCCGAGCAGATTCAGCAACTCCAGCAGAAGATTTCCGAACTCCAACATAAATTGAGCGATTCTGAAAAATCATCGAGGGCTTCGTTCAGTAACTTCCTCTTCCCAATTTAATAAAATATATTGATGCCTTGATTCTCTGTACAAGTGGCCAGAATCACTCTATAAATTATTTCTAATAATTTTCAACTTTGCAGTTTCACTCGAGCATAAAAGTTCCTACCGCACGAAAAGCATTGAGCGCGACAGAAAAAGTCAAGTGGAACTTCTGGGAAGGGAATTGCGACAGGCAGAGGCTGCTCTCGAGGGTAGCAAGAGGAAATTGGAAGCTGCAAGAGCAAGAATAAAAGTTCTGGAGAATGAGCTATCCGATTCTAAACGAAATATCAGCATACTGCACGACAGAAAAGTTCATGATGATCAGTTGATTCAAGCTTTGAACGTAATCAATTCTCTCAATTCTTTCTCCGATTGAATAAATTTTGAAAGCTTCTGCGGAAGAATATTCTATGAAAAGATTTTGTAGAAAAATCGATCGAATTAATTAGAAATTTTCGTTGAATTTCTATTCCGCTTTTACTCGAAATTTCCATCTTTTCGTAATGCGAATTCTATTCAGATTGAAATTGATCGAATGTATAGAATTTATTAACAAGTGCACCAGATTTTTCTATGAAATTTTTTCATTCACGGAAAGTCACTAGAGGCAATGTTTTTTTTTCCAAATTGTCGGTCTTAAATTATTTACGCCTGAGGGAATTCAGTGATTATTTTATTTTTCCGTTGAAGTGCCTCATTTGAGCATTAAAAAAATTATATAAATAATGATTTGCAATTCTTCAGGGCCAATTAAGAGCAGTTGAGGATAGATACAAAGAGAGGGATATCGATTCAAAATCTAAAATCGAGAAAATCACTCTAGAAAGCTCGAATTTGAAGAATGAGTTGCACTCTTCGAGACTTCTGATTGATCAGCTGCGCAAGAAGCTCTCAGAGCGCGAGATTGAGATTAGTACACTCAGGTCCCATCCCCTCAACCCTTACCTGAGAAAAATATTTCATCGAAAACTTCAGCGAATTGGCTAGATAAATTCTCAGTAGAGTTACACAATCAGTTGGATTTCATCTTTCAATACAACTTTTTCGGCTGAGAAGTTTTCTGAATGTCTCGTTATGAAAAATCTCCGTTTTTTTCCCTTCCATTTCTTTCTTCTTTCTCGATTAACAGATCAAATAAGAACAATTAAAAATTTTAGTCCATCAATTTCCACAGCGAATATCTCAACATTTTAATAGAATTGATCAAAGAATATATTTTCTCGTTATTTTTCTGATGAGAAAATAATAAGAAAGTCAGTACAAATCCAATATAATTGTCTAGTGAATTCCCTGTATCAGTTTTTCTGTCATTATTTTTGTACATACTCGCCCAAAATTTGCATCTGTAACAATATTGAAATATTGAAACGGAATAGATCGAATGCAGTGCATTTGGTGGACTCGAACCGGCGAGATTCACCCAAGATTTCCCGCGATGTTTCTCCGTTGGGCAGTAGCGGAGGTCATCAGGATCCCAATGAATACGTTGTCTTGGGTCTCGCTGCTCAGGCGGAGAGGGAGAGACTCGTGGATGTGGTGGCTTCCTTAAACCGTCGGCTGGATAAGGAGAGGACGGATACTGATCATGTGTCCGTAAGCTATCTTTCAAGTATAACTACGAGATTATAAATTTATCTTAGAGACACGTGATTTTGAGAAAACACGCAGTGCATTAGGGATTTTTTTTTGCAAGAATACTTTGGTAAATACATTAATCAAATTTAATAGATAAATAAATTTGAGAAAACGGGCTTTTCTTATTTCAAGGTTTTAAGAGAAATGGCCACAAATTAATCAAAAATTCGGCTGCCTTTCTATTTTACTTTTTCCTGTGGACGCTGCAATATCTCGATTTTCAAGTACCATTAATTTCAGTTACAATTCCTGAGAACTCCAACTGTTTTACGTACCAAAAAATTGAATCGAAAATTCTGGCGAATCCGTGGCGACATGCGTTTTGTTTTCAACATTTTATTATAAATTACTCACTATCTGAATAGGAGGGATTTTCCACTGAATTGGCTTCCGTTATGTTATGTTCAGGAATTGTTGCGCCGAGAGAGAACTAAAGTCGTTAAACTGGAGAATAGGCTTCAGAAGATTGAAGCTGAGATGGTGGCGAAACCCAGGGTGAACTCCGGATACAGATCGAGATTATCGAAGTCGTTGACGTCCTCTAAAAATGAATTGGATGATGATCAATTCAGATATAAGTAATATCAAATTACTGTTTAATATCCTTTCTACAAATATCCTTTCTATTATTCAAAATTTCGAAATGAATGACATTGTCAAATTTGAAAAAATTAAAACATTTGCGCAAGGGATTTGCTGAAAAACTGGATCTGTTCGTTTGTTTGCTGAAAAGATTGGAAAATGAGAAATGTACTCGCTTCATTTCGAAGTTCAATAGATATTTGAGGGATTGTTCTTAACTCTAAAATTTTAATCACAAGAATTGTTTGTTGATGCCTTGTCAATTATCAATAAAGTACGACAAAATCCTTATCTCGAGATTTGAAAAATTGTAAATTGCAAATTTTCAAAATCTCAATTTTAAACTTCGGAAAGTCTTAAGTGGTGATTTTCAAAACATCCAAGTTGAGAGTTTGGTAAATATATAGTCTTACTTCACTATACATTTTTCAATATAACTACCGTAAATCGTAAAATTTCCAATGCTGTTTAAATTATATTTCAATTATGTGTAGTTGAGAGTTTCAAGCCAAATTGAAATTTTTAAGTTTAATTTTAGATTTGCACCTCAAATTGAGATTTTTGAAAAACTTTAATTGATTTCTAAAAATTTCAACTTGAAATATTATAAAACAAGCCCTTCACTTTACCCTCACTTCTTCCTGAGTATAAATTTTAAATCGTAAGTCTCAAATCGAACTTTTTTTTTACCGAAGCAAGAATTATCGAGAACCAAATAATTGCCGGTTTTTGTCTTTCTCCTATTCCTTCTGGAGAAATTTGAATTCACAAATTCAATTTACTGCTGCTGTGAATTTCTTCTAGTCGATATTTCTCTGAATTTATTGATCTCCCAGACTTTTTTCATTTAATCAACTAGATTAGAGCTTCTGGAGGAGGAAAATTTGGCCCTGAAAGTTCGTCTAACGACCCTACAGCAGGAAAAAAACGAGGATTTATCGACGTACAAACAACTCCTCGAAAACACCAAAAGGATCTTCCACGAGTCTCTCAGGTAAACCCACTGCATTCACACACGCTCACAACTCCATATCAATCGAGATTTATCTCTATTTCAAAGGGGGAAGATAAGCACAGCGCATTCAACCTTAACTGTCTGACAAAAACGAGCATGAATTTCAAAACAAGTGGCTGAAGGAATCGAGAGACGATACCAACTGAATTGATCCCAAGTGCAGCCATTGTTTCTCATTAATTCTTGGACCTGAACTTCATCTACATCTTACTTGAAAATCTCTCGATTTACAAATAAAGTGTACAAACTACTCCCAGTACCTGCGTAATTTTATTTTATATAACATGTTTGCTCAGCCACGTTTACACCCATATCTCATGGCTCCTGGGCTGTAAATTCATCTGAGATTCAGAAGATCAACAGAGACATGATTAAAGAAAAAAATTCTCTCATGATCTTTACATTATTAGCTTCCCAACATTTTTTGTAGTGAAATCCGGAAATTAAATAGGTCAACTGAACCCGATAACTAGCAAAATAAAAATTTGATTCACGGGAAATAGGGGGATTTTTCAGAGGATTTCTGTGAGAAAAAAATTTGTTTAAGCATTCTTAAAAAATCGGTATTTACTGAAGACATGATATGTCAGAGTGATCAGAGGAGGAACCGGTGATACGCAGACGGATTCTCAAACTACCTCGTAATTTTTTTGTCCGTTGATGGAATTGTCTGTTTCAATGAAAGGGACAAAACACTAATCGAACGATCAATAGAAATCCAATAGATTGGTCGAGTGAATTTGACAAAATTTCCATTAAAATTCTTTATACATTTTTTATTAATTTATTCATACGTTCGAAGTACATGTATCAAATGAAACAATGATAAGTCAAACCCACCATTTCCAAACTAATTACCTTTTTTTCCTTATAAATTGAAGAAAAGGTAATTCTGAAAGCTTTATTTGAATAACTGAACAATCGCTGAGAATAAATTAAACTGCACTGTGAAATGAGTTATATTGGATTGTATTGCTTGCAAAAATAGAAATCCCCATTTCATAATTGTGTCATAAAAAATGAAGTTTCTAAAAATTGTAATCTTTCCACGTCTTGCCCTACGTTTTTTGCAAGCCCTTTAAGAATCGGTAGACGCACCGATTGTGAAAAAACTTTCCTTGCATCAAGAAGCATGGAAAAATAATGGAAATTCCACATTCGATTTTCGAGCCCATTGCCATAATTAGCAGGCAAATAATCAACTTAATTATAAGTAATTGCGATTTTCGATAAATATCTTTAATTGCATCGTCTATCATCGAAAAGGCTCGAAGGCTCCACTCGATCGGCTGAAATTCATGGAAATTACAAACAAAATGAAGACTTCCGGCCCCGACACTTGTTTCGACATACAAAACCACAACAAAAGTCGAGAAAGTCCGTCGATTCTCAATTCCCCGTAGCACTCAACCAATTGTCTATCAAGTCCAAACAAATACCGACAATGATACCAGCAGTGGAATCAACCTGGGTGGGTTACAGGTGTCAGCCAGGCAAAAAAACTGAGGGTTAGATACGTATGAACCATTATAGTAGAATGCTAGATGCAATACATTGGGCTTTGCCAGCGGTGTTGTCTCCACAATGTGATAAGGAAACATGCCCGTGACGTCACTTGGTCACAGGTATATGAAGCGATGCCGAAGCCACGTCCACGTCACTTGTTAGTTAGTTTTCAAGAACGAATTTCACTTTTTTGTCTGAATTATTCTACCCTATTTTTTTTTATCAATTTTTGTACATTTCTGGATTGGAGGAAGTGCCAGACAACCGAAAGACAGGTTTGAGGTGAATTTTCATATGAAGAAATTAAATGAGAATGAGAGGGTGATAATTAATAAGTGCGACGTAATTTCCTGTAATTGAAGTATTTAAAGTTTTAAATAACTAAGGCAAAGTGAAAAATAACATTTTCCACGGATTATTGCACGAGATCGGTAGAGTAACGTTTCATAATTTTATCGCCATTTTTAAGGTATTTTAGGGAGTCTTAAAATTACACCAAATGCGTTCAAATTGGATCTTTGGGATACAGAATATTAAAAATTCTTTTGTTTGGTTCAAAGAATCCGACAATTTTCATTTCTGCTCAAATAAAGGGTAAACAGATGAAATCGTGGGGCACAATCGGCGGTTACGATAGTTAATATTTTGCGGTTGATCGAAGAAAATTAAAAATATTTTACGCATTTCTTAAAAATGTCCGTTGGGCTTAATTAACGCTTATTCCGGGCCCCAGGCGATAAAAGTATTTTCTCAGGAATACGAATTTAGAATTGACGTCGAAAAAAAGATTATAATCACGGGAGTTGGAAAATTCTTTTTTGTCACATGCTCCGATAACCCGTGATGTTATAATCGGGTTTTTCGCCATATGGTGAAAAGAATCGTAAAACGATTGAAAACGTTTTTTTAAATAAATGGCATTAAATAAAGTTGTGGGGATGATATTTTCTGAGGAATTCGATTTTATATTGTATACACATATTGTAACTATATCCATTAAAAAATGATTTATCGCTCCGTTACAACAAAATATTTTTCATCATTGGGCGTGAAATTCTCATCTGACCGGGGGAAGCGCGTTTAAAATCGTCGTTTATGCAGCGTAAAGTTGAAAAATATCTGATCACGCTTGTGATGGAATAGTATGTTTCTATACAATTACGGGAAAGTGATTTTCGACTCGTGAGAGGTTTACAGCGGGAGCCGGACCAGTTAGTCAGAATAATAGGAGGGCAGAACGGGACGTAATATGAAGAAACAATAGCGGGCCGAAGGGGAGTGGCACAATCCCGCGAATTAAAAAATAGTTTTTTTTCGGGGCCAGAGACGAAATAGTATTTTCATCACGCTGTGCCGGAGAAGTAACTTTTAAGTTACTCTCCATTTCGCGTCGAGTGATTGAAAAGTGCTTTTCCGACACATTGAGATGAAAAATATTGTTCGTAACACGTGAAAAAA
>JAPYZM010000255.1:0-39212 GCA_030522845.1 Psyttalia concolor
TTTTGGCTCGTGGGATTATAACACTCGCCTTCGGCTCGTGTTACAACCTCCCACGAGCCAAAAACACCATTACGCACATGTTGCATAATATACTAATTTTCGAAACAATTGAAATTACTTTGTGGACGTAGGCTTGGACCAGGGCCGTACTGTGCGTTCAGCTCCCGATTTTGTTGCGACTGTTGCTGCTGCTGGCCAGCCGACGCACCTCCTATTCGCATAACAATTTTCATCTTTTACAATGTTACGTTTTTCATCGTCTACACCCAAAAAGAAAAAAATGTTTATCAAACATTGAGCTACGATCTAGAACTGATACTTATGGAAACCTCAAATTGCGCCTGAGAGACTCAACTTCAGACGTTCAGAACTGAATTTAACATTTTCCAAAATGTCAAATAAAAAATCAGAATTTGAGTCATAAAAATCCCAATTTTTTCCATTTCAAAGTCTGCAACGAAGATTTTTCAACCTATTAAATTGAAATTTCCAGAGGTTAATGTAAAATGCCAAAAACTCTCAATTCAAGTCTTCTCAGTCTAATTTTCTACTCCGAAAATGCAATTTAAAATTCCAGAGTGTCAATCTAAGGTCCGGGTGTAATAATTCATTATCGCGAAATCTCCGTCACTCATAGCACGTGAAATACTGATCAAACCGTGAGCAGACATAATTCCCGACTTGCAGAAATCATCGACGGACGTCGGAAATTAGGTTTGCTTATGATATTATCATTATTTTTCTTGTAATTGGTCGCGGGGATGTCAAGGTTACGAGCTATTACACCAGGACGTTAAGATCTTGGAAATCTCAAAGTAATTATTTTTGGTGTGTCAAAATTAATCTCTTCCACGTCAACTCCATCAGCTGACAAAAAAATTAGACGTACGATCAAATGACTGCCATCCTCTCATCAACGAAAATTAAATAAATCATGGAAACGATGAATATTAAAGTGCACAATCTACAAGTGGACAAATGGCGAAAAAATAAAAATATTTAAAAAAAAAAACGAAGTGTGGAATACCCTGGACTGTGGGGGGGGAATTAGCAGGAGACGTGTGAAAACAAATAAAAATTGGATGAAGCACATGTACAACCCACTCGAATCTACAAAAATAAGAATATAAAAAGAAAAAAACAAACATTCCTCAGAGAAAAATTCCCCAATTTACGATATATCCCCTAAATTGAGGATTTTCTCCAGCGAGTGAAGCCGAAAAAATCAGGCGAAAATCTAGGATTTGATGCATAAACGAGGGGAAAAAGAAAACTATAAACCAGTAGTGAATTGGTAAACCGCTCTAACTTGACTCATCTCTCAACCGAGTTTTCGTTGAATTACTGCGAATCCAAGAGAGCAATCAAAATTTTTGTCATAACCTTTTTCCTAGCTCTCACTTGGCTCTACAAAAAAGGTCCTTACAAAAAATTTCCTATTGGCCTTGAATTCCCAGATATTCATCAAAAACTGTCGAACAGTCAAAATTTGACGTGACTCGTTTTACCACTTCACCCCTGGAATCACTTGAAAATCTGGGGGAGGAAAAAAAATGAGCTAGCATCTAAATTTGCAGAGGAATCCCACCTGCATGATTGTGGGAATACGACTGTTGCGGTAGCAACTGATGCTGGGCATTTACAGATATTGCATTTGATGCTGTTGAGTTTTGCTGTGTCTGGCTCTGAGTGGAGACCGAGGGCTGTCCACTGAGACTGGGAAACTCGTGTTGGAACTGCGGGGACTGGTGGGCGAGGAAACTCAGTCCTAGGGTACCTCTTCCCGTTCTCCCGCCCCCTACGAGACCCGCATAACCAACCGCAGTTGAAACGCCGGGCGTACCTGATCATACGTTTTCTTTTTTTCTTTTTCTTCTCGGGCCAGTCGAAATATTTCACCCACTCAATTCCATACGTTTTATTCTACTGGGGATGGAGGGCTCCACCCATTCAACGATCAAGGGACAAAATAACGTATAAAATTTGTTGAAGCAAACGTTTTCTTGTCTTTTTCATTTTTTCTTTACGCTTTTCGGATTTTTTCCAGCAATTGATTCAAACCTTTGGAAATTTGTGAAGATCTCATTCGAGCGATATTTTCTCATGAATTTTGAGTGGCGTTAACGCGTGAGTGTAATCATTTGTTACCTCACAATTGCCCTGACTGATTACGCGGGAAATAATTATTAAATCTTCGGCAGAATTAATTTTAAAAATGGGGCAAAATGGAAGGAATTCAATGGTCGATAATTCGGGATCGGTCGAGTGAAATTGAATGCGATAATTCAAAGTTTGGATTAATTAAGTAAGAATTTATTTATAACACTAGCAAAAGTTGTAAATTTATCTGAAGACTGGAATTGGGGGTTAATAGACTCTCACTCGAAATTAATTGTCGTTTACACTCGAACAATTGGAATTACCAAATTGAAGTGCGTGGAAATATGTTTAGGGGCGATTACGGGAAAATTGAAGGAATTCAATTATCAATTACTCGGGATTGAACGAGTGAAATCGAATGATTTTGCGTTCATTTTGAAGCTGAAAACCTGGGCTTTATATGAAATAAAAATTATTCGATTTCACTCAGCCGATCCAGAGTTATTGTCCGTTGAAGACCATTTTGCCCCAGTCCCCCCTACGATTTATTAATTATTGTTTTTGTAATTAGTCACGTTGATTTTGTGGTGGCAAACTATTGCATCAGGTTCTGAATTTTAAATAAATTTACGAACAAGTTGTTGAACGTTTAACGATAATTTAGTTTTTTATGCTGCGATAACAGGAAAGAGAATTCTCTTGGAAACTTTTTGAGAAGCAATTCAAATGATTTCTTCATCTGAATTTTGAGTGATCCTGATTGGAATTGAATTTACAGAGAATTTCTTCACGAACATTCATGAAAAAAGGAAAGCTCTAGATGTCAGTGACAAAAAAATGGAATCGAAATTTCAGTTGCAGCGCAAAATTTTTCAAAATAACGTCTCAAATTTTGATGAATTATTTTTTATGCTTTCGTCTACGTTCCTAAGAATGGTCTCAACAATTGATTCCAACTTTTTAATTGAATTTCCGAAGAATTTCGTTTTGAAAAATCAACAAAATTGTCAGTTTTCACGCGTCAATGACAGCAAACGAAATATATTCAAAAAAGTAATTGACATTTCAGTGAAACCGAAAAATTTGTCACTCCAAGTGACAAAATAACGTATCAAATTTGATTAGATAACTTGTTTGTTTTTTCTCCCAAAAATCGCTGGGAAATTTTTCGGAATGATTAAAAAAATGTCTCCACGTGAATTGCGTTTAATGAATTTCGTATTTACTTTAAAAAAATCGAGAAAATTGAGGTTTTACCTGCGATATTTCCTAATTCGTAAGTGCCAAAATCAACTAAAACCCAGTGCAATTTCCAGCAGTTCAATCAATTGCAAGAAATAAACAAATAAATAAATAAAATGATTCCACTCACTCACTCAACATTTAAAAATTTTTTTGTTCTCCTTTCGAAGATATTCGAAATACTCCACCCACTCAACAATTCAAGGCACAATCGAACGAGTGAAATTTATTAAAAAAGAACCCAGTGGTTCATTTACCGACCCACATCCACAATCCACAAAAAAAAACTCTGCGGTTTAGGGGGAATAAAGGAGTGATGATAATTGATTTTGTTTTCCAAGTGAAACTCTTGCCGAGCCGAATAATCTTTATTCCTCCCAATCGCAGAAACTTTTTTTATCTTCTTTGTTTCGTAAAGACCAAAGGAGAGAAACCAACGAAAGAATGAGAAAAGATGTTTTCTTTTTCCATTTTGTTTTTTTCTTCTTTGTAAATAAATTTTTTTTTTGACATACCGAACTCTCCGGGTCTCGTCATAATTGCACTCCATGATGATTTTCCTCCTATTTCTGATGGATGTGGAGACTGAGATGTGTTCTGCTGTTGGCCTGGCAGTGGCGACGGCTCTTGCGATGGCGTCGATGCGGGAGTTGTTGCAGCCACACATTGTGTAGGTGACGAGTTGCTCTGCAAAAAGAACCAGAAGAGTCACAAAATTTTTCCCATTAAAATAATTAATTCATTAAAAAAAACAACAGATGTCATCGGAAAAAAAAGACAACTTATGAATTCATTCGGGGCTTTTTAAAAATTATTGATGAACAAATTATTGTCATTTGTTGATACAATTACTTAATTACTTCTTAATTCATGAAGGGGTAAGAACAGAAAAGAACGGGAGCAATTAAATTTAAAATTGAATTCCCGAAAAATAATTTCTTTTACGATTGCAATAAATTCCTCAACAATTTATAGTCCTCGACATGTTATGGGTTTCCTTGTCGATAGTTTGGACGTAATTTTTACTATTTCCATTGATAAATTGACAAAAACTGAGAATAATTGAAGGAAAAAAATGATTAATGATAATTACGGTTAAATTGTCGGATGATTGGGCTGATGTAGAGTTTGTAGAGGTAGTAGTAGTTGATGATGCAGGTTCCTTAGTAGTTGCCCAACCGCTTCCACCACTTGGTACAAGACTGACAGCTGGATCACTGCTGCTGTATTCACTTTTTAAACTAGGCAAGTTAGCGGGTGGACGCCGTGCCGAAGGCACCTTTCCCAAACTCTGCATTCCATGTTTGCGTGGTAATGTGCTTTTCTGCTGGTGCTGCTCCAAAGATTCTCCCTGAAAGCCAAATTTCCCAGTTCCCGTCAATTAGTGTGCCCCATTTATCAATTTAAACTAGTTACTATATTATTTATAACTATTTTTCTATCCACTGTCAGTAAATAAAAAAAATATCTCCAAACATTTTTACAAAAGCCGAGGAGACTCCTTTGGAATCAATTTTTTTCTCTCATGCAATTTAATAGGACACCTGAAGACGAATTCCCCATTTCTTTTCAATTACTTTACCCGTTTTTCAGTTGTTTAAACTATAGAGAATGCTAAAAACTATAGCAGATCGTTCATAAAAGCGGACTAGATTCTTTGGGAATGTTTTTCTCGGGCAACTTTGGACAATTGAAAAATATCCAAAATCAGTTATTAAAAAATAATTAATTTCAGGTTTAATAATTTGACTGTTATCGTCTGGATAAATCAGCCAGTGATAGTCCAGAAAAATCAGGCTTCGCACTTTGAAAGCCATAAACATCGGGATTATTGTCAACTTACCCTGCTGACCCGGTACAAGCTATTGATATCTAGAGATTGAAACTTTGATTTTCCTTTCTCCCCCTTCGACACAATCCCCGACAGAGTAGACATGCTGTCTGCAGGCAACCATTTAGTACGACTCAGACCCAACGAACGAACCCTTTGTCTGGAAACAAAAGTATTGTTAATGAAGAAAACATTAATTAATCCAATAATTTTAATCAAAAGTTCCCTTCGAACAGTCACTCGTGTTTCAGAGGATTATCAACACTTTCTAAATTAAAAATTGTCGTTGTGGTATTAATTACTTTCTCTGGTTCTTGATATAATCTTGGCCATCAGTTTAATTGATTAATAATTACGGGATTGCGCAAGGGTCAAGTGGACATTAAAAAAATGAGTTTCTAGACGACGTAGGGGGAACTGGGGCAAAATAGAACGTCTTCAAATGGCAATTACTCGGGATCGGCTGAGTGAAATTGAATGATTTTGATTTTATATCAAAGCTCGGAGTTTCAGCTTCGATATGACAGCAAAATCATTCGATTCCACTCGGCCGATCTCGAGTTATTGATAATTGAAATCCTTCCATCTTGTACACTGACTTCAATTTGATCACTTGAATCGTCCCATTGAAAATTAAACGTCTTCAAAGGACAATAACTCCGGATCGGCTGAGTGAAATTGAATGATTTTGATTTCATATGAAGCCTCGGAGTTTCAGCTTCGATATGACAGCAAAATCATTCGATTCCACTCGGCCGATCTCGAGTTATTGATAATTGAAGTCCTTCCATTTCGGCCCTAAAGATATTTACACTGAGTTCAATTTGATCTCTCGAGTCGTCCCATTGAAAATTAAACGTCTTCAAAGGACAATAACTCGGGATCGGCTGAGTGAAATTGAATGATTTTGATTTTATATCAAAGCTCGGAGTTTCAGCTTCGATATAACAGCAAAATCATTCGATTCCACTCGGCCGCTCTCGAGTTATCGATAATTGAAGTCCTGCTATCTTGTACACTGACTTCATTTTGATCACTGGAATCGTCCCATTGAAAATTAAACGTCTTCAAAGGACAATAACTCCGGATCGGCTGAGTGAAATTGAATGATTTTGATTTCATATGAAACCTCGGAGTTTCAGCTTCGATATGACCGCAAAATCATTCGATTCCACTCGGCCGATGTCGAGTTATTGATAATTGAAGTCCTTCCATTTCGAGCCTAAAGATATTTACACTGACTTCAATTTGATAACCCGACTCGTTCAATTGAAAACGAAAATTAATTGCAAATAATAAACGGTAATCCCTCAATTTTAACCTTCAGATAAATTCATAATTTTTCCCTAATGTTATAAATAAATTCGTATTTAATCAATTCAAAATTGTAATTAATGCCTTCCGGACTGTTTAATTCTAAAAATTTCGTGTGAATTAAAAATATCTACATTTCCCGGAATGATTTTACACCTTTTGTTTATAAACAATAAATAATTTTCAATAACAAGTCATGAATCCAGCGATTCTCTCAATACAACTCTGCCATTGACGTCAACTTTAATCTTTTTCCAAATTTAAATGTAATTACCCTTGAATTGAATAAATTCGTCAGTTTCATTAATTAATCCCAAAATCATTCCAAAGTTTTGACGGTTTGAGAGCTAAAAAAAGCCACAAACAATTTTTTAATGCCTACAACTTTCGTAGAAGGCAAGTTAACTCCATGAACTAATTACACTAATGTAATTGTTATTGTCGAATTACAATTTTACAGTCGTAAAGGGGGTCCAAAAGATCACTTGAAAATGGTTTCACCCCCAGAATCTCCCAAACCGTCAAGTCCTCCCGGAAAAAATCATCAGAAGCCCCAGAAGTCCCCGAACCCAAGGAAAACCCCGAGTCCTCTAAATTACTCATCCCCCAATACTCACTCATCTCCACAGAATATTTTCACCCCCGCCATAATTTTTTCCCACCCCAATCCGCCTAATACCCCTCGCTCCATTAATTAACATTCCCTCAATTTCCCAAAAAATCGGCAGAATGTCAAGAAAAAAAAAACCCTCAAAAAGCAGTTGTTCCCCTGAACCCTCAGGAGCTGGTGCAGGTGAATCTCCAGGTTCCCCCAATTCCTCATTACCTCAATTTTCCCGATAATCAATTTCCCCAAGGGTAGATACTCCAGAATATCTGGAAGAGCCTCGGATTTTTTGGAATTTGGCATTAAAATTTGTCAACCTCAGGAATGATTGCGACAATGAAACGGCCCCTGACAAGAGATGAGAGACCAGACGTAGCGAAGATAGAGAGAGCGAGAGATGTAGGGAGAAGGAGAGCTTGATCGAGGGAGAGAGAGTGAGGGAGGGGACGAGGGAGAGAGCGAGAGAAACGGAGAATTGGCTGTTCCGTACAGCCCAAGGAAAAGCTTTGTTAGGTTGAACCACGAGAACTCAACGGCTGAACCTCGTTAGGAGACAGATTGTCCATCGTTTTGATATCACTGGCGACATTTTCCCGCACCAAATAATAGCCAGCAATTAAAAAGCAATCCACGAGGCCCCGACAGACGAAGAAGCCCCCTAGGGGCCGGGGTAGTCCTGCCATGAAATCCGACGCAGGAGAAAATTCCCACCAACTGCCGATGACTAATCTACTCCCCAGACCAACTGAAAACACCTCGTGGACAAAAGAAATTGACTAACTCAGAGCAACAATTAATATCCCCCTCACAATGATAATAATTATCAAATGAAAGAAAAAACCTGAGGACTTTTCCATTTTTCTGAGTCTTCTCAAGCCGACAATTTCCCCTGGATTTCAGTCCAGTCGTCCTTTTTTTACCGAAATTCTCCGGCCGGGCTAACGGTAAAGCGAGTGTATAGTTTAATAATCTCAGGCTCTCGCATCCTCTTTCCCTCCCAATCCCATTTTCCCCCGTGAACCCCTGGGATCCACCAAATTCCAGTTCCTCGCCTCTCGCTGCCCCCCCGCCCAAAAAATAGAAAATAAACGACTCCAAAAGAAAAAAACAAAAAAATAAGGAGAATTCCGTATTAACAAACAAAATGAGTACTCACCTTGGTCCGTCCAAATGGGTTACTATTTGACAAACGGATTACAATCCAAATAAAAAAAAAATAATCTAATTAACCGATTCGCCAGGAATTACAATAACACAAAACAAATATCCCACGGGCACAGAATAAACTCTCTCTCTCTTGCTTGTTCCAATGAAAATGAATTCCTTTACAATAATCACACCACTAAAATTTCCTCGTCCAAGATGGCGAATGGCTTGGCGAATGCGCGACTCTCGTTGATGGCCACCTTCTGTATTTTCCCCCACTACTTTTATACCCTCCTCGAGGTTTCCCTAACGCCGATCAATACAATTACGTCATGCGTTTTTCGGTGACTGACTGGCCGGTATACTCCACTTGCCCAACTACTCACTGCTTATTCTATGCTGTCACTGCATTTATTTATTTATTTTTTTATAATGTTTATTGAGCTAGTGTTTACGGAAAATTTGGGGGGGATTTGCTGGAGTAACTGGAGATGCCGGGAGTGGAGGATTTATTGGCGAGGTTTGGACGTTTTTCGATGAGAATTTGTGCACGAGAATTTTTTTTAGGCGAGCCTAACCGCAATTTGCCAAACGTGGAGAGTGGAGTGTTTCGATGAACTAGAGGGGAGTCCAGAGGAGATGGCGCTCGGGGGCTGGCGCTGGTGTCGGGACGCCGGAGTCAAGTGTGAGTTTGGGCAATTGGTTTTCGGCTTGGGGATCAATTTTTTTGGGGGGTTGGGGGTTTTCTCAGGATTCGAGAGGTTTTGGGGATTTCTTGGGGCCTTGCTGCGACGGGGGGGCTGTGGGGGTTTTGGGGTCTTGGAGTTGACTAGGGTAGTCGTGGGTGGTGAGGCCCAAAATGGCGGGGGTGTATAGTCCGGTTGTTTTTCCGGTTTGGAAGCAGGCGGTTTTGAATTTTTTGGAATAGTTTGTGGTGTTTACGGGCGTTTGAATTCTGTGGGGGTTGAGAGGGTCTCGTGGGGGCTGTTGCCAGGAATTATGGTAATTATGGAGGGGTTTGTTGGGAGTCTGGGGTTTGCTGAGGTTTTTTGATGTTTGATTACATTGGAAATGATTTTTTTCTAGAGTGTCACTCTTCATACCGACGTGGGGGATATCAAGATCGAGTTGTTCTGCGAATTGTGCCCGAAAGCTTGTGAAGTAAGTTTCTCCAGGAGTTTGGCATTAATTATATTCATTAATTATACAATTATATTCCAAGGATTTTGTTACTGGAGGAAAGTAATTGATGTTCAATTTCTTAACCTCAAATACACCAAATTATCATAACTTGATTGAATCGGGGATAGCTCCGGATTCAACGATGCGATTTAGATGAATTAGGGCTCATTTTAAAGCCCGAGAAATATTCTAAAAGACAGCAATTTTTTTTTTAATTTCACTCTACCGATTTTTAGTTATTTACAATTGTTGACAATTACATTTTTTTATCAATTGCCCGAGAGGAGGTTATTGTTATAGTTTTACTTTACTTCACTCGCTAATTCTTGACATTCCTCCTATTTATTCTGTTGACGTGAATGCACTCTATAAAAATAAATAGAATAAAGACGACAGAATAATTTTTTTTCAAAAAAATTTTTCGCGAGCTCGGCTCGCATTTCCCACTGTAAAAAAACTGAAATTGTCTTAATGAATACAAAAATAAAAATGTGCGAAAGAATTAATAAAAAACTGCTGTCATTTTTTGGTACGATTTTTGTTCATCAAAAAATAAAATAAAACCGTTAAAAAATCCTTAGAACTTCCTGGCATTATGTGCGACTGACTACTACGACAACTGCACGTTCCACCGAAATATCAAGGGCTTCATCGTGCAAACAGGCGACCCAACCCAGACAGGAAAGGGTGGAACGTCGATCTGGAATCGAAAATTCGAGGATGAGTTCAAGGAGGAATTGAAGCACAACGCCCGAGGCTTGGTATCAATGGCGAACAACGGCCCCAACACGAATGGAAGTCAATTCTTCATAACTTACGCTGCCCAGCCTCATCTAGACTTGAAGTACACTCTATTCGGAAAGTAAGTAACCAAAAATTTCTCCCCTAAAAAGTCCCATGTGACTCTCAATTTTTGTCTCTCAGGGTTATCGATGGTCTGGACACTCTCGAACAGCTGGAAAAACTCCCAGTGAACCCAAAGAATTATAAACCACTGACTGACACGAGAATAAATAATGTAACCATCCACGCGAATCCACTGGCTGGATAGTCTAAGTATTAATATTTATATTTTTCAACACAAAAGAGTAGACCAAAATTGTACATTTTTATTTGTTCTTCCCTCATCAATTCGTCGGTTCAATTTCTTTTTGTCACTTGGCCGAAAGGAACTTTTACGGCCTAGTATCAAAATCTACTATCAATAGGCAATTATCAATTTTAGAAATGGCCTCCTTTTGTGGGGAAGCATAAAAATCAGAATGTATGACCATGGACTACTTGTCAACAATTGATACCTCCCCCAAATGCTGGAATCGATTGTTTATTTATCATTTTGCATAATTAAAAAATCTAAATCTCCAAATACTCGCTAATGGATAAAATTAATAAACAATGGGCGAAGAGATTAAATGTATTCATATTTATATTTTGGAATACAAAGGTAAAAAAAATATACACTATTTTGACGTCAGAGTTAAACCTAATGAATCAGCTGTAGTTGCCAAGCAGTCTTTTGTTTTCCGGGTCAAAGGGGCTGTGGAGAAACACTTCAGCTGGATGCCGCGTCCCCATAACTTCCACTTCGTATTTACCAGACTCCAGGAACTGTTTGGTCACTTTATCACCACTCGGATGTGAAATGTATCTGGAAAAAAAGTGGTCGGTCACAAAATTTTCGGGATAATTATTGACAAATCGAGAGTAATTACTCACGCATGGCCAATACTATTGTTGTATACGTAAGAGTAATCTCCTCGCCTCAGGTAGCCCACGATTTCGTCGTCTCTGTAGACAGCCTCCAGGCCCCAGACTCGCACTGGGCTATAAATAATTAATTAATTAATGTCAGGGCCAGCTGTGCCTCCGGGCGAAAGTTCTCTCGATTGTTATTTTGATTTTTTTATTTAGAAAAGTGTCTACTTGGAACCTCATTTTCTGTAATAAATAAATTGCCAGGAATTATAAAAATACAATTGAAGAAAAAACTAGAGAAAATTAGAAACATTTTCAAAGGATTCTCTTAAAAAATATTGAGATTTGATTTGATTGAGATTTATAAATTGATCTTTTGCAGACCTCGAGTTAGTTTGTTAACCCTCACTTATTTCTAAATATTTTTCAAAAAGCCTCTTTGAAAATGCCCCTAATGTTCTCTAATTTTTTGTTCAAATTTTTATAATTTTTAGGAACTAATTACTAAAAATAAGTTTTCAAATAGACGTCGTTGTAGATAAAGCGTTAAAAATATGAACAATCTAGGTAACGTTCGCCTGGGGGTACACCCGGACCTCAAGACCTCATTACGTACCATAAAAAGTCCGCAATTTAGCGAAGCTTAAAAATGATCAACTCCTCAACAATTAACCAATTAAATAATCCGCTGATTAACAATTAATATCTGATGCAAATACACAAATTGAAAGACATAAAAGAACGCGAGGGGATGAAGAGGGAAAAAAATAGAGATGGGGAGAAGCGAGACAAACGAGTCATGTGGGAGTAACTGGAAAAAAATTGAGAGCTCCTCGGGGAGTAAGGGGTTAGGGTGATAAAGGATCGGAGGGTCAGTGGTCCCTGGGAGTATTTAATTACCTCTTCACGTGCAAGTGCACCATTTTCTTCATAACTCCACTATTCTTCAACTTTTCCACAGCCTTTTTTCCATTGTACTCCCCCTGCCGCCTGCAAACGAACCCCAGCCCCGCCTCCACTGGATTATCGTCCATCCTCAGGTCACAATTCCAGAGGTGATATCCCTTCTCACAGCTGAGACTGTACATTGCCCTGAATCCAGCCAACTTCATTCCATAGACTTTGCCTGCCTCCACGAGTGCTCTGAATACTTTGTCACAGGATTGACTTGGAATATGCAACTCATATCCCAGTTCTCCAACGAAACTCAGACGAAATGCTCGCACTAGGTGGCCCTTAATGTCGAGAATTTGACAGGTCGAGAAGGGGAAGAGATTGTCGGCTAAATCTTTGTTCGTTATATCCTCCAGAATATATCGACTGTTTGGCCCTTGAATCGAGAGAATTCCCATTGTCTCTGTGGCATTGTGAATAGTCGCTTCGTAACCCCTTTTTCGGATTATCCGATTCAGGTGGGAGTATGTGTGATACGAGGAACTTCCCCCAGCCACTGAGAAATTAAAAACAATTGTTTACTTATTTTTTCATTCACAAATCCAGTGATAAAATGATTCACGTCAATTTTCACTGTTTGTTTATTGTCGATTTCCCGGAATTTAAGACGAATTGCAAAATTTTCGTTAGGACCTTTTTTGTAGAGCTTATCGAGAGCTATGAAAAAGGTTATTACAACAATTTGGATAGCTCTATCAGATTCGCCGAAATTCTTCAAAAACTCTGGAGAGGTGACGGGGGACTGTCGAGGACATTTGTTCTTGGAACAATTTCCTGGCTAAAGTTGGGGATATTTTTTTCATCCAAGTGCATTAATCTCGAAGAATTAACAATTAATATTAAACAATTACACTATTTATCAATAATCAACATTGATTCGATGAGATCCACTCATCGATTTATTCGTTCGGTCGATGGCTAGTCAATCGTTGGTCGATCCCTGGTCGAGGGTCAGTGGAACTGAAGCTCGATCGACATTCCTAATCGACCAATACTCGACAAGTGAACAACTCGATCGCTCAATCGAGTGATCCGTTCGCGAAATCTGTTGAATTGATAACCGGTAACCTAGCCAATACTCTCATTCCCTCTTATTAGAATTATCAATGATTATCAGAATGTGAAGAATTGATTACCGATGTAGAATGCCTTCCTCTGAAAAATGGGATCGGCGACGCCTCCGGAGCCGGCTTCGATCGAGGTTACCGTGCAGTCCGCCTCGACTCCTCCGTACTTGTTCAACGAGCAAGTGTAAATTGTTCGGTTAGTCTCTCGGTTGACATTGGCTGTAAACAAGAAATTGGCGGCTTCCTGGGCCTGCGCACCGCAGAGGTAGAACTTCCCGAAGTACGAGAGATCGAAGAGGGCGGCTTTGTTGCGACAGGCGAGGGCCTCCGAGCCGATCAGGTCGTGATGCTCGGGGAAGCCGAAGGTGTACTCCTTCTTCAGAATTTCTGCATAATCGTTTCTCCGGTTTCTGGAGGATCCGTAGCTTCCCATGTAGTCGTAGGGCTCGATGTTCGTGATTTTGCCGGGCTGGTAGTACGCCGGACGCTCCCAACCCAGGGCCTCCTCCATTACTGCTCCATTTTTTATCAGTAACTTGTGACAGAAAAGAACAGACGTAAAAATTGTCAAGTCGATTTTTGTTAAAAATTCCGGGGGTCTCTTGTAAACCAGAGAAGGGAGCGGTCTGAATCCGATGGCACTGGATTCCTGGGGGGTTTTGGGAGTCCGATAACTTATTTTATTGAGGCCGGAATTTTTGAGTAGTTATCCCGACATCTAATTAAGATATGGTTTGGTGATTTTTATGTTAGTTTTCCGAGGTTTTACTCGAGGTTTAGAAACTCGATAGGGTAGTTAAGTTTAGTTATTTCGCCGACCCAGTCGGTGGTTAGGGTAATTATCATTAGATCGACTCAGATTGGGTGTTGAATAGTTAGTTTTCCGCTCTTACGAGTGAGGCAAATTATCCTCATGACGTTCTTCTCATAGAGGGGCACGTTACGGCTTCCCGTTAGAAGCTGGGATCTAGAGTAGTTTTGTGGATCTAGGCAATAAAGTTTAGACTAGAGTTTTATTATTAACGATTTATTAATTTCTTTTAACCCCATGGTTCCAAGTACACCACCCGAATCCATCCCTCTCTCCACAACCTAGCATACTGAGCAGCGCGGGGTGCCGTCATCTCTTTCTTAACCCTCTCCTGACTTAGGTTAAGCAAATCTTGTGGTCCGTTATTGTTTTGGTTACGTTTAAGGCTGTCAATTTTCGTGTTTTCGAGCTTGCTAGTTTCTCGACCCTTCGAATTAGCTGGCGCCCTGGGGTTAGTTTTTAAGTAAATGTTGTCAGGATTAGAGCAAAAGGAAGTACGCGCCCGTCTCTTGTAAACCAAAGAAGGAAGCGGTCTAAATCCAATGGCACTGAATTCCTGGGGAAATTTCCTAGAGATTTGGGCAGTCAGAAGCCCCAGGAATTGGTCAGTAAATATTCTGATGTAAATACAGTGAATTTTATAGAAATTATGCCTAATCAGAATTCGCCAACGGAATGGCAGAAGCTAATTGTATAATTTTCTATGAATTTTGAACCCGTTAAAAAAGAATAAAAAGGTTAATCAAATCGAGATAATCCATGAATCTTCGAAGGTTTCTCGAAAATTAAACGAGTCAGAATTCTAAATCCAATTGCATTGGAACCTTCCCAGAATTTCCTATAAATTATGCCTTTACTAGCGACACAAGTCAATTTTATAACTTCCTAAATTCAGATTTAGAGAGGGGGAGGGCGAAGCTCCCGTAACAAAAAATAAAAGTACTCACATCATGGAATAAATCCTTCTTGAACTGTCTCCCACTAAGCGGGGCGTCATGTGGAAAAACGATGGAATAATTTTTCGCGTAGGACTCGTGGGACCTCTCATTAGCCCACACCTGATCCCTCCTCTGCTCGGGAGTGAACCTCCTGATGTCATAACTGTACATATGCCTCTCGGGTCTTCCATCGATGATCCACGAGGCGATTTGCTCTCCGCATCCACCCCCGTACATCATCCCTCCGCTGTTGTAGCCGCACGAGTAGAAGAGCCCCGCGCACTTCGGATCCTCTCCCATGATCGGTTTGTGGTCCGGGGTGAAGCTCTCCGGGCCGCAAACATTGGATTGAATTCCAGTGGTCGCGAGTTTGGGAACGAGTTCGACCATGGAATTGATGTGAGTGTTGAAGACAGTCCAGTCGAGCTCGTAGAGACTGAAGGACAGGTCTTTGGCGAGGGACTTGAGGATGATGGGGTTGGGCTCGTACCTGGAGACGGGAAACAATCAATTTGTGGTGAAATACACCAAATGATAGCTGACGATTCTAAGAATCGAGGGACTCGTGGAGTCGATTGTCATTCGATCTTTGGTCGACTGTTATGTCGAGTACCCATCCAAGACGGGAAATTTATATAGCGTTCCACATTCTTGTGACGTCAGAGGATATTGTTGGATGGGATTTTGAATAGGTAGTCTGGGTAGCTTAAACGACCTACAATCAAGTTCCCTCAGAGGCGATTGCAGCTCGTTTAAGCTACCTACACTCGACATCCCAATCGACCATCGATCGATTGACAATCGACTAAGCGGGTCACTCGATTCTTAGAATCGACGGGTCCGTTAGGGTTTTCCACTCTTACCCCCCAACGGCTAGGGACGACCCTTGGACCTTGATGTAGATACTCTCGTCGTGATCTCTGATGTTGGGCAAACCCTGGACCCCCTCTATCCTCTCGGTTACCACGTAGGCGTGCTTCATAGCTATCAATGGAATGTCCACTCCCGCCATTTTCGCGACATTCTTCGACCAAGCCCCCGCCGCATTCAGAACGCACTTTGTTCTGATTAAGCCGAAGGGGGTTTCCACTCCAGTTACCTTCCGCCAGCCGTACTCCTGCTCTTCGGTGATTATTCTGCTCACTGGACAGTCCTCTATTATCTGAAATTGAAATCAAATTGAGAATTCCGTTACTCTGATTTTTTTTTCAATTCTTGTCCTCGTACACGGAGAGAAATATCTGAGCAAAATTAGGGAAGAATTTACGTAATCCGCAAGTGAAACTAAATCTGAAGTGTTCAGTAAAGTCCACTTTTACGGCTCGTTAAGATTGAAGACTTGAAAATCCGCAGACTTTCAAGAATTTTTATGAAACTATACATACCCTTTCGAGTTTTTACGATTTGTTCCCTAACCCCAACCCCTCGGCGCCGCATTCGCGAAGGGCTAAGGAAAAACCATGGCCAGGTACAGTCGTCCCGTTTCCGAGACTTCTGCTCGACAATGAAACCGAGAAATTACAAACGTCAGAACAATTGTTGCAACAGCCCGGAAGCGAACCTGGGAACCTCGCCACACCAGCCGGAGGCCCTAACCACTTGGCCATTTTCGTCGGTTAATTTGTAATTTGCCACCAGGTGGTGGATATTATACAATTTTCGAAAATTCCACGGCCGTTGCTGAGCAATAAATAAACGGTTTTTTCCCAACTTTTAATGCTAAACTAAATTTAAAGCAACCGAACTCCGACACTAAACGACTCACTTGCTACAAAATAAGCGAATTTTTTCAACAGAATCAGCCGAAAACCACTCGAATGGTCGACAAGAATTCAACTGAATTTTTTATCAAATTCTCTCGCGAGTAAAAAAAATGAAGTCTCCCAGAACTTACCCTCGCCCCATGATTCTTGGCAGCTTTAGTTAAAGCAGCTGTCAGCATGGCCGGATCCATCGATCCATCCTGAGGGCAGTAAATGGATCCCACGATGACCTTCTCGTCCAAAAGTGGATAGATTTCTTTGGTCTCTTTCGCGGATAAAATGTGCGCCTCCACTCCCAGATATTTCCCAGCTGTCACGAGCCTTCTGTATTCGTCCATTCGAGTCTGAGAAATTGGAAGAACATTTGATTCGATCTAAAATTCACCCCGTCCTAGGATTATTTCCTAATGAGTGATCAATCCTACCTCGTTATGGGCTATGAAAAGTCCGCCATTTTGGATGTACCCGGGATTGAGTCCCGTTTCTTCCTCGATATTGACCAACATCTTCCGGGTGGAGCTCAGCAGCTGAATGTCAACGTCACTTGGTCTCAGCCTCCAGTACATTCCCGCCGTATGCCATGTAGTCCCCGACGTCAATTTCGATCTTTCCAGTAAAATCGCGTTCGATCCTCGTTTCGCCAAGTGGTACAGAGCATTACAACCTGCACTACCTCCTCCTGCATTAAAAAAAAATTCCTGTCACTTTAAAAAAATATTTTTAATTACACTTTTTAAAGGATTATAAAGAATTTTTAATTAATTAATTATTATAAACAATGAGGTCGTGACGAAATTCTTGAGGAGCACTCAATGACTTCAATTAAGAGCTAATGAATTAAGGAGCGAAGCGAGCGAGGGGCGGGGATAGACGAGCGCAGTAAGTGAGGGGTGGAGACTCGGGATAGGCGGGCGCAACGAGCGAAGGGGTGGAGCCCTCTGGGATAGGTAAGCGAAGTGAGCGAAGAGGCGGAGCCCCTGAGCTAGGCATGCGCAGCGAGCCGGTCCAGTTTTATTAAAAAATCAAAGGAGATTAAGTTCTAAATTCACGGATATTTCATTTCAGATCTGCACTAGCTCCTCTCCATTCCACAGAACGAAATTAATTTCCACATAATTTGTTTATTCCTCAAATTTTTCATTGCATTCCGTCAACAGTTAGAAAGGATCTCCTGACCCAAAAGTAATTGCAAAAAATTATGTTCAAGGCAAAATGTTTGTGGATCTCTCAATACTTTCAATCAAGAGTTACAAAATTAATGATCGAAGCGAGTGAGAATGCAGAGCCCCAGGATACGCAAGCGAAACGAGCGCATGGGCGGAGCGCTTGAGCCGCGCGAGCGAATGGGCGGAGCTCCTGAGTCAGGCGAGCGAAGCGAGCCAGGGGCGCGGTATTATTCAAAAACAGAAAGAGACAGCGTTCCAAATTCCTTCAATTTCTGGGGCATTAAATTCTTTAAGAGCGATTGCCGATTAAATCCCTCATTTCCGACCATTTATTGGCTACTAAAATTATCTTGTATGACTCAATGTCGTTAAATTACGAAAATACCGATGCGAAATCGATTTTCCATTGATGCATTAGTCATTAATGGAGACAAACGACGTGTAAATCACTGTTTCAATCAATAATTATATTATAATGATCTGAATCTTTAAAAATATATTTTTCATGAAATACTTTTTTCTAAAATACTCGGTAGCCTTGACCATTGAATATTTCCATTTTCAATTCCCTAACAGAACGAAACTGGATGAAACTTATCAAAATCCAGGCAACTCCTTCGCTAAATTCTCAATCGACTGCCAATCGACCTTCGATTTGGCGATATTCATCGACTGCTTGGACAATCAAAATCGATTTAGCCCATTTTGCCACTACAATAAGGACATTAAATAATTGAAATAAATAAATAAAATAAACTTCTTCAAACTTCTCTCACCAATAATGACAACATCAGCAAATTCCGGAAGTGTCGGTATCTTCTTGAGATTTTTTTCTCCAGCATCGGTGAGAATACTCCTCCTCGTGGTGATTTTATTCCACGGGGTCAGCTATGATCAGCCCCCACAATCAATAAATACAGTAATCAATTGAAAATAGTGAGTGTCAACGACCAGCGGAAGAGATGAAGATAGTACGTTACCTTGGTCTTGACCGCTCGAAACATATTTCCTGTCCGGTTGACGATGGTCTTGATGCCACTACAATACTGCTCACACTTTGGGGGTACACGGACTCCTCTCAGTCTCGTCATGGTAGATTGCAACTTTTCAAAATAAATCTGTTATCAATAATTCTATCTCCGTTGCTCTCATCCAGCGGTAGTACTCTCAGTACATCTAGTGCTGGGAAATCGTATGAATTTCAGTGGAAGTGAGAGAACAAATTGCAAATCGGGGAGCAATCAGTGCAAGTGGTGGGGCTTCATTGCCTCAACTTCAATCGGAGGGATTTTGCAATTTATTTCACATGATAAATACACATTTACCATGAATTTATTTATTTCTGTGTCGTTACATTATTAGTATCAGCATTATCGTGAAATGATGATAAACATGTTTTTGGTTCGTTTGATTTTCAAGTGACTTGGATGTGTTTTGATAATTGAGAAATATGTAATCCAGCTTTGGGGGAATTTGTCACAAGTCAAGTGTCATTAACGTCAGTAATTCATCGAACGATGTTGATTGTTTATTGCCAAAATTGAAAATTCATTCGGGGACATTAATTCCCTTTCTAATTAATCAATTCTCGACAATAGTTTGTCATTATTTTTCCTTATATCACGAGCTGAACGACGAGATGCAGACGTATTTAATGCCTCAAGTTACAAAGAACCACAGACACAAAAAACTAATCTCATCCGCATAACGAGGAAATTTAATTCAGCTCATTAACTGTTGTCGCAACAATTAATTATAATAGAATTATTAATGGTAGGGTATTCTTCGGTAGTACAGTGGTCAGTATTAATTAGCATAATAAAATTAATGGGCCTTACCTTCTACATTGTCTCCACTTCCGCATCAGATCGAAGTGACCGAGGAAATTAAAAAGTCCCCTACATACATACGACTCATGAACGGCGACTGCCCGGACTCGATTAACCGTCCCTCCCTCTAAACCACTTGCCCACAGCAGACGCACTTCACAAACTTCGTGCATCGACTTTGCCAACATTAACTTCAACCGTGAAGACCAAAACTTCTCGTCAGGGCTCACCTCCACATGTCCCCCCAATATTTTATTCAAATAATCTATTCCCAGTTCTCCAACAACATGACAGCCTAACAATGAGTTTAAACTGGCTCCTCATGTGTGCGTATGTACCACAGACTCGTACACATTCATCAGGCGACGACAGTAGATCCCACTGTCCACTGCCTGCACTTCACGTCCAAATTGAAATGAAAAAAAAAAAAATCAAGAAGCCACTCCAGCCACCGGCGAATCGACTAATAACTCCATTAATCCAATCATCAATTAAGCCTTGGAATTTGAAGAGTGTCTTAAATCCCCCAGTCCGGTATTTTCTCAGAACAAAAAATTCAAGTCAAAGAACCCAGCAAAGGAAAGAAGACGTCCTTGAAACTCACTTGGGTTTTACGATTGGCTCGACTCATAAATATTTCAAACTGCAGCATCGCCAACGCCTGTTGAATTGTTGCAACAGATGAATCAAGTTCTTAACTGCCGAGTGCCTGTAACTCATCATTTACCGATAAACAATTAATGATTACTTTTGTAATGCGTCACGAAGCCTTTTCCTTTTTTTATGTAAAAACACCCGATGGCTTCCGAATGTCGGCAAATTGTGGGAGAATTAGTTGTTTTATCTTTTCCATCGCATTTTATTCAATCCCCAGTAAACAATAATTCGAACATTTGCAGTAAAAAACGCCGATAAATTGCAACAAATTATCGAATTTTGCTGTCTGGCATCAGCAATGGCAGCTCCACTTGGCGACTCAACTTCCAAAAATCCACATTAAATAAATAAATAAAGACTTACCATTGCCCGAGTCTCTAGTTTAGAAAAAAAAAGAATAAATTGAATTGAATAAAATTGATTATTTCTGGACAAATGTTACCAAACACTGGCTCTCCTCGTTTACATTTGACAACATTAATTTCCCCTAGTTCTCACATTAATCACAAAAAACCAATAACAAATGAAATATCGATACAGGCCACTATATTCACTATTGGAAACTTAAAAAATACCTATTCAGTCGTAATAAAACATCTTATAAACAAAATATTACAATGTGCAGATGGAAAATATTCACCTACGTTAATTTAATTGCATTCATTGGTATTATCATTTAGATTATAGCAGATTACTCATCAGTCACACATCAAATATCCATCATCCCTCTCGCATAGACTACCCAAATATTACAAATAATATTACAAATAAATATGAGACAAGCGTAAATTATTCATCATGTATACTGTACTCAATTATCAATTAGTTATGTTAATTGAATCGCTCTCTCTCTCTCGCTCGTTTCACATTTATTGAGACTAAAAATAAATCTGCACCATTCGATACCGATCTATATCACACGAATACTGCTCCATACCTTTGAAAAATAATAATTTTAGTCTGCTATTTATCTCAGCAGTTCAAGCGGTGCTCAACATTCAAAGCCGCAATTTACGTGAATGTACATTTATATTCCACATTTTAATGTCTAGAGATGTCAATCTACAGCTAGAGAGACGTGTGCTCCTCACTCGCGAGACTATCTGTGTCGTCTGTGTCGGAATTTGTGGCTGGTTGAACTCTAGCGTACTCGTCGGTGTCGATGCTCTTGCAGAAGTGAATGGCGTACTTGAGTTTTTGTCGGAGTACTGATTTGCAGGAGTAGCGGGGCATTTTTAGGAGGAAGAAACAGGTGTAGCTTTCGGGTAGAAAATGATCTGGTGGATTGTATTTGTCCATAACCTGGAAAATTTTGTCAACAATTTTGAGAACATTTCATTTTTGGGTCCTTGGGGAAATGAGAAATTCCCTCTTATTGTTTAAATAAATTAGCTCGAAAGGACTTTTGGCTTTTTGGTGGAGACGAATTTTGAAGTTTTATGATACAGAATTAATTACTAATTAAATTGTTTATTAAATTAACTGGGGAGGGGGAACAAATCGACGAAACATTCCCTAGGGAGCAAAAGAAACAATCGGCATATGTTCTTCCTCTCCTTTTGTATAAATAATTAGCTCGCAAGTCGATAGTATGGAACCCTTTTTGCAATTAATTGCGTTGTTTATTTAAAAAATGGATAGAGAAAATCATTTGGAGAAAGTGAATGAATTCATGAGAAGTTTCCTAGCGAACAAGTGAAAAAATGCGTTGGCATAATTTGTTCTTTCCCTTTTTCGGAGATCAGAGATCGATATCAGAAGAAAATTGATTGATTACAAAAGCCATTACACCAATAAAATGTTTTACATCTTTTAACAATAAAAAGATAGGGGGAATGGACACTCGAAGGCCCGACGAATGTAATGAGAAATGGAATTGAAGGAGACATTTATGCCAATCGATGGAACCTCCAAAAATAATGAATAATTGAATTATTGAGAGAGAAGTAATTTGTTGTTTACTTACATTGTTTCATAGAGTTTTTACTTGTTCAATTGTTCTCTCGTTTTATCGTCTTTAGGGGGATATAAGTACAATGAATATTTCAGTGGGAATTGTATTTTTATCAGGAACGAGTGATTTAGGGGGTAAATGTCAAGACACTATTGTTGAAGATAAACAAATTTTCCATGAGATAGGAGACGAGAGGAATTATATTGCTTCTTCGCTTCGGGATGGAAAAACATCTCAACAAATATGTCGGCCATTTTCTAACGAATAAAACCAGTGGAGGCTTGCCCTTTTCAACAGAATCCGAATTGTCCCTCTGAATCGTCTAATTTTTTGTCCTCAATTTCTCCAGATATCTCAAGCACCTCCTGAATTACCCCCCAAAAAAACAAAAAAATCATTACCTGAAGAACAAAGTCTCGTCCCCTGAAATCAGCGATGGTCCTCGGCAGCCTGGTCCTTCCCCAAACGAACCTGAGGAACAGCGACCTCTCCTGATTCGAGAACTCCTCCATAACCTCCCAAAACCATTGGACAAGCCCGGAAGTGGCTTCGATTCCCTTGTAAGTAGCAACTGACTTGAGGAGCCCCAGAGGAATATCCGGACTGCCACAGACCATGGTCTCCAGTTCGGCCCCACTGAACAACGCCAGAAGAGGCACAGGAATGACTCTAGCCATTCCCTCCCTCACCGCCTGGACTTGGACATCGAACTCGTGGAGCCTGTAGTTCAGTGCGAGTCTCACGTACTCATGTCTGTTCTCAGGCGTGATCTTCCTGTATCTATTGGACAGCGGTACGTCCTGGCCAGCAGCCGATGGTGTCGAGAACGGCATCTCCAGTGTCTGAAAGACCTTCTCATCAGGATCCATATCCCTGATGCACAGCAACCCAGGCACATAATCCCTGTCAATCTCCGTAAGATCGCCAGGAGTCAGAGAAATCCCCGCCAACTGTTTCCAAACAGGCTCAGCAAGATTCAAGCTCAATGGACTACCAGTTCTTATCGCAATCCCCATCAAAATCCCCAAGAACTGAAACATATTCATATGGAGCGTTGACTTTGCAATTGGATTTAAGAGAAAGCAGTCCCTATTTGTTCCACTGTCATCTCTCCCATTGGGCGTTGGTATGAACAAAGGAAGTGATCCATTCTGGAGTTCATCGCACATTTCAGCGATGCTCTCGCTGTAGCCTCCGCCGCAGTCGTCGACACTCTCCCCCACGAATTTCACTTTCCACACCCTGTGAGGGAGGAAGAGAACATCCTGAGTGAGCAGTCCCATCTTGGCCACCATCTGCCCAAAGACAGACTTGATTCCATCAGGTCCAGCTAGTCCAGTTCCCTTGCTCCTCGCTCTCTTCACCTGAATCCTATTCAACTCGATGACTGGCCCATGCTGCCTGTCCCTGACCATCGTCGCTTGAACGACTTTCCTGAAGGTAGCTTCCTTGATGCTGTAGACCAACATGGGAGCAAGCTTATTGAGTCCAATGTGTCCCGAGATGGGGAACATGACGAGAGAGGGGCACAGCAGCTCGGCAAAGTGATGCAGGAGTACCAAACGATTGTGCAGAGCAGAGAAAGGAAGATCCTTAACGAGGTCGTACTCCATGGGAGTGGATGCTGGTAATTTGCTCTGGGTGGCTTTGGTGGTACTCCAGGCGAGGGTGTGAGCACTGCCGCAAGCAACTCTCGTGATCTTCTTCCCCTGAAGTGCATGAACAAGCCTAGGTCTCTGTAAGGCACTGGTGGTTCCGTCCCCCAGTTGTCCCTCATCATTGTCACCCCAAGTGAAGACTTCTCCTTTGTCCGAGCAGGCGACGCAGTGGAGGGAGCCCGTGGCTATTGAGATGATCTTCTTGCCCTGGAGGGCAGCCACTTTCCTGGGCCTCCTCACGTGATCGTCAGTCCCATGACCCAGACGATGGTAATCCCCCTTGCCCCAGGTGTAGACAGCCCCAGATCTCGTGAGTGCCACTGAGAACTGACTCCCGCATTCCACTTTAATCACCCCCAGCCCAGCCAACGACTCGATCTTCATGGGAGTCTTGCAGCCGTCGCTACCCCCTCGACCTAATTTCCCGTAGTCCCCGTCCCCCCAGCTCCAGACGTTGTCATCATCAGTTACGCAGAGAGTCTGAGCATCTCCACTGCCACAAGCCACGTCGACGGCCTTGTAATCTTGTAGAGCTGCCACGATCTTTGGTTTCGTCTGGTCGTCACTGTCTCCATGACCTAGACGACCATATCTCCCCTTTCCCCAAGTGTACAACAGTCCAGCGCCGCTGATGGCTGCGCTGTGATGTCCCCCACACGCAATATCAACGATTTCAGTCCCTAGAAGAGCTTCCACAAGCTTCGGTCGATCGTAGGACATTCTGTTGCCATGTCCCAGCTTCCCATCGTCACCCTCGCCCCAGGAATACACGTGTCCCTCCGAGGAGAGTGCCAGACAGTGTTTGCCTCCCGAGTTCACTGCAATCTTCTTGATAAAGACATGTTGAATGGACTCGAGGAGAGTTGGCACCATAACCGAATCAGTTCCCCCTATTCCCAATCGTCCAACAGCTCCATATCCAGTGGCATAAATCTTGCCATCAGCAGTGACTGCAAAGAGAGTTTGCTCTCCCCCCGCCAGCTGAACAGGTCTCAGTGCTGAGAGACTCTCGCAGGGAGAAGGAAGCTTGACTTTGGCCCCCTCAAGGCCTCCCAATTGTCCCCTGTGATTGTGGCCCCAGCCATAGATCGCCCCAGATCCATCCCAGGACAAAGTCCAGTCCTCGGGTCGCCTGTTTAACCAGAGCAACAGCTGTTCGTCGTGCTCTCGTTTGAATAACTCATGATTCTCATGAGCCGGTTTGCTGCTGTGACTGTGATGACTCTCGCTCTCTGTATTCATCATTTCGTTGATTCTCTTGGTGACATCGAGGCAAAAACTCTTGGGTAAAGCTGACCTATTGATGAGACTCTTGGCAACCCTCGCAGCGAGACAGTATCTCTTGAACCAAGACCACTTGTGGATCTCCGAGCAACATGGCATTGTGTCGAGCTCGAGATCGCAAGCCAGACCGACAAGAACTTTGAAGAAATCACTGTGCATCAGCTGTTTTCCCCCTCGCACTGCAGGATCCTCATACTCATACTGTTTGAGCAGAGCTTGTGGGAGAGAGCCCAGAAGAGCTGACAGTGCAGTATCACTTCTGATCCCTGGACCACAGCTCAGGTAGACCACTTGGAGCTTCTTCAGAGCCCACATTCTCTGCTGAGCCGTTAAAATGCTCAATTGACTGCACTGGGCAAGGCTCGCAACAAGTCTCGAGATGATGCTCTTCTCAGCAGAATTACTGGCAGTAGAAACGATTAAGGAATTGTCTAGGAGGCACTCTGCCAGGGCAATCGAAGGCTGCGCAAGAACTGCGCGATCAGAGCCCAGTTCATGAGGTGACAAAATGGCTAGAATTGGGTGGACGGTGAACCTCCAGCCCCAGCCGTTCACCGATCCATCGGAGGTGAACCTCCAGAAGAGCTCATCCCCTTGAATCCTGATCTCCGCTGACCACTCGCTCCACTCCCTACCCGATTTAATTGCCACAACTCGTCCAGCGCCGTCCATTATCGTCAGAGGATCGTGACGACGTTCTGTCGAACACTGCTTGTCGAACTCCACTCGAAGGGCCTCAGCCCCTGGTATCTTGACGTGCCCCGTGAGAGTTGTGTCGTCAATGTAGGGATGAGGAGTTTCCTGGACCACTGGCTTCGGTGCATTGCTCATGCAGTTGGAGTTGGCAGCAGTATCTTCTAACTCTGTGACACACAGCTCCAAGAGCATGTTCTTGATATTACAGTTCCTGGAGGATTTCGCTAGTGCTATAAGAACTGAGGAAATGGTCTCCTTGGATCCCTCGCAGACCCTGTTGGCAACAGCCAACTTCAGCAGATCGACGAGCATTCTCGCATCATCTTCCGTCAATGTTGACGTGAATTCATCGAGTCCATTCTCCCCACTCTCATGATCATCACCAACGACTTGGGCGTGAGAGGTCAAGGTCGCTGCAATGACACTCATCGCAGCAGCACTGGTGGACATCTTGGACGCTCTAGAGGAGAGACTGGCTGAGCTAGACATGGAGGGAAAGTAATTGGTGATGGCCGAGGGAATCCCCTCATCCTGAAGTCCGGTTATGGAGGAGGTGATGGCCCTGGGGCTGTTCTTGCCAGATGTGGAATTATGATGATGCGAGTGATGGTGAAGGCTGCCCACCTCCGCTGGAGCCTCGCCTCCGCCCTGAGCAATCTCCCCGACATTCTGATAGACACCTGTCAAGTTTCCACTCATGACCATCGGAGTTGTCGCTATGGACAGATCTCCAGTGGGTGTTTCCGGCTGAGACGAGTTCTTAACGGGTCTCATAAGGGAAGAACCTGACGTGGTCGTCAAGGCGTTGTGACTCTTCAAAGCGATGACGATGGCAGTCCTCGCTTGGACAATGTCGAGGGCGTTGATGACGTGCTGCAGAGCTTGTTGCTTGGCAACATTGCTCTCAAGGGAGAGAATGATATTCGATAGCGAAGGTCTGATATTTTTAGTAGACACAATCGTTCCTGGTGATGCCTGCTCCACCGGGCAATCGCCGAAGCCCAAGGAAGCCTGCCCGAGAGGATCCTTTCCGCTGGCGAACGTCACAGGTTCTTGATTGTTAGTGGCAGGCTGATCGGGGAGAATCCACGCGACACTGTGACTAGACCCACAAGCAACCCTATTGATCTTCGTGTCCTCCAGTCCATGAACCAACGAGGGTTTCCTATTGACAATAGTCGTTCCATTCCCCTGCTGGCCATGATCATTGTCTCCCCAGGCGTAAACCTGTCCCGCATCGGTAACCGCGAGACAATGAAGAGCCCCAACAGCAACATGAGTCACCTTCTTCCCCCTCAATCCCTCGATGACAGTCGGCCGCCGAATATGCTGATCGTTGCCGTGCCCCAGACGATAGTAATCCCCCTTTCCCCAGGTCCAGACCTCTCCGTATTTGGTTAGAGCTAAGGAGAACTGAGCTCCACACTCGATTTGCACGACTCCAAGGTTGTTCAATCGATCGACTAGGAGAGGAGTGTAGCAACCGCCACTCCCACCCCTCCCGAGTTTCCCGAAGTCACCGTCGCCCCAGGAGTAGACAGACCCATCCTCAGTGAGAGCCAGGGTCTGCGCGTCCTTGCTGCCACAAGCTATCTGAACGACTCTCTGGCCGACCAGTGCCTCCACCAGTTTTGGCTTTAACTGGGTGGCTGTGTCACCATGCCCCAGACGCCCGTACTCCCCCAGGCCCCAGGTGTAGAGCTCTCCATTGCTGGAGATGGCGGCTGAGTGGCCGGAGCCGCAGGCAATGTCCCTGATCCTCTTGGACTTGAACGCCTCAATCAGTCTGGGCTTGTCCAAGGACAACCGATTACCATGTCCCAGTTTTCCATCCTCACCCTCACCCCAGGAGAAGACCTTGCTATCCTGAGTGAGAGCCAGAGCATGAGTCCCCCCAGAGTGCACAGCCACTTTCTTGATGATGTACTGACTGAGAAAGGGAATCAACTTCGGTTCGTAAACGTTGTTGTTGTCTCCAAGCCCCAGTCTTCCATTGGTTCCCTCCCCACAGGCATAGAGTTTACCCTCCTGAGTGACAATGAATAATGTCTTGCTTCCTCCGGCAATCTGGACGGGTTTCAATTTCGACAGGACATCACTGTAGACAGGCAGCTTGATCTTGGAGCCCTTCAGACCACCCAGCTGATCCTTGTCATTCAGCCCCCAGACGTAGACTGCCGATTGCTGCTGAAGTTGTTCGTGAATCCTGGAGTATCCATCACCAACAACCACTCGTCCCCGCTGAGGAGTCCCTGAGATCTGCTCTTGTACGGCTTCCCAATCAGAAGCTAAGAATGACACTGACGTTGCCAGCTGATTCTCGAAGAGTTTCTTCTTACCGATGATCTGGAGACTGTGGACTTTGCAGTCAATTCCCCCATTTCGACACTGTCTTATTCCAATCTCGATGCAGCTGTAGTACTCCCTCATGTTTTGCAGGAGTGTCACACACTCGTCAGTATTCCTGACAGTGATTGTGGCCAGTTCTAGAAGAGAATTGAAGGAGTCCCCAGCGCTGACAACAATCACCGAAGGCATATAACTTCCATCTTCAGGTTTAACTGTGATCTTCAGGAGTTCAATCAAGATATTGGGCATCATGTCCAGGCGAATCCAGTGCTTTCCCCTATGCCCACAACTCTGCCAGAACTTGCCGGAGCCATCGACAAGCCTCGGCGCCCAGTTGTCCCTCGACGAAACATTCAAAGTCCTGATGCACTTGGACCAATCGTCAATGAGAGACGACTCAGTGATGTCCTGGCGATAGTGATACCTGCCGGGCTTGCCAGCGTACACAGCAGCCGAGCCAGGTTCAGCAATCCTGTTGAAGCCATGGCGATGACACCTCTTAGTGTAGAAACAATTCTCGCAGAGATTGTAGTTCTCGCATACTTTGCACTTCATTCTGGCTCCCGAGATTGGCGAGAGATGGCAGGAGTTGCAGGTGACGGCGTGATGACAAGAAGGCACCCTCTCCATCTCAGACATGCAGCCAGTCCAGTTGCTCTGCTGAGGAAAGTCCACGGACACGTCCTTCCCATTATTGATGATCGCTGTAAGAACTCCGACGCTGGAATGATTGACCGAGCCCCATTTATACTTGGGAACTGTCACTGAAGTCTTCACCCTCACCTTGTCCCCCACCTTGAGAGCAGCAGGAGGGCTGGGCAATGTTGGAGGATGTCCCAGGAGTTCTATATGAATAAACCTGACCCAGTAGGTGCCATCCTTGTGCTGCCAGGCAACCTGCACATTCAGATCATGCAGTCCCTCCGGATCGATCTTCACGACCTGTCCAATGTCCCCATACTCCACCTCCTCGTAACTCTTGCAACACCTCACCAACATGCCAACTGTGACGTTATCCCTCACGTACATGGCGTACTCGTCGAAGGACAGGAAGTCAGAGCGTTTCATGAAGTTCTGGGGGGCAGTGGCAGCTACTGTGAAAACCTCATCGTAGGACGATGGAAGGACAACTGGAGTTGTCACTCCTCTTATCGATGTGGATTGTTCGTTGCAGTCTTCACTGGAGGAGTCATCAGAGTCGTCGGAGCCAGCGTCTGAGCTCGAGAGGAGAAGAGTATCAGAATCCCCAAAAACAGTTTCAGCTTTTTCGAGGAGCCAGGCGACGACATTCTCAGGAGTGATATTGCCACCCTCTGTTATACTAAGATTCCTGATGGCGAACTCGACGCTCTTCTTGGGGAATCCCATCTCCGTTAGTTGGGTAACTAGTGGATTGGACGCCTGTCTCGGAACAATCTTCTTTCCACTCCTGCAGTGTCGCTTTTGGCTAGAGGACAAGGAGGCTAGGGAGCAGTCTGACGTTGGTGTCGTTGGTTCTGAGATGATCCTTGGATTGTGAATGCCAGTTCGATGTCTCAATTCGACGGCTAGATATTGAGAGACGGCCAGAGCTGCAGCTTCCAGCTCCTCCCTCTTGAAAATGGGTTTTAATGGCTGAGGCTTGATGGCCCTGATCAACAGCTCTTGGAAGAGAATTCTACCCTCACTGTCCTCCCTCCCATCCCCCTCGTCCTCATCATCGTGATCGAGTTTCTCGGCTGTTATCAGCGACAGAGGACACTTCAGGACCTGTCTGAGCTTCGTCTGATGCTCCAAAAGAGTTCTGCCAGCATTCAGAGCTGCCAGCTGCTGCTGCTGTGTACGGAGAATCGAGGCGTTAACAACTCCTGCTATCACCGGCATCCCTGACCCCGGTCTTCTGCCATTCAAATTCGTGTTATTGGTGTTTCCAAGGAGCAAGATATTCGCCCAGATCGACAGCAGAGACTCTGTCATGGGCATTCTGTCAAGGTGAAACTTCTCCGACATATTCTTCACTCCGGTGACTGAAACTTTCTTCAGGATTCCTGTCCTATCACTGTCGTCATGGATCTGGAGGACTAGTTTCGAGTGGGGGGTGAACCTGCAGACAATCCCCACTTCGTTCTCCACCTCAATAGTCCCACCAATCCTCGGGCGATTGTCCAGCCCTCCAACGACAATCAGAGCTGCCATCACAGTCTGTTGGATCGTCATACTGTGCTCACCGCCATTTTCATTCATTCGTATGTGAAAGAGCGGTCCATCGCTCAGTAAATCTGACGCCAGTGATAACTTCGAAGCGAGATAGCAGTTGAGAGGGAGCTGCCAGCCTGGCAGCACGTGAAGCCCTCGAATCAGCAGAATTAGCTCTTCAGCTAGAGATGAACTGTGAGAGGCTGTGATAGATACCCTACACTTTGCACTATGAAGATCGATGGGTTCACCAGAGGAATTCACTGTATTTGCTGCACAATGCAGTCCAATTTGTCCCAGAAGTTTAAAGAGTTTGTCCAACAGCTGACTCATCTCTGTCTCGTTTTCGGGCCAGGACTTTAGCACAGCGAACAACAGCTTGATGGCCATGATCTGCTTGGAGAGATTGGCCTCAGACTCCTCGGAGATGATACTCAGAAAGAAGTCAATCCAGGCTGGAGTGCCCAGAGCCTGGCAGAAGGACACCTGAGAGTTGGCAATTGTCTTCAAGAGTCCCAGAGTCGCCCAGGACTCGTGATGCTCCTTAGCAAGATCAGAGGCGATAGAATTGACCCCATGAGACGCATGAGGTTTATTTGCAGTAGAGATAATGCCCCTTATGATCGAGACCAAAGTTTTGACGGCTGTCTTATCAACCCCATTGGCATTCATCCCACAGGACAGCAGAATAATTCTAAGCAGATTGGTAGACGCCCCCTTGAGGTAAGTAGTTGGATGAAATTCTCGGTTCCCCAATAGAGAATCATCTCGCTTTTTCGTAGCATCAGCAGGTGGCGTCCCAGAGCCACTGTCAGAGTCGCTCTCAGGAGGAGCCGGAGGCTCTGCCAACTTCAGATCATACTTACCTTCCTTCCCCATTCTGTAAGAATTAGTGGTTCCATTGTCCCACTGGACCCGGATCCAGCCATCATCGCCCAGCTCCCCAATGACCTTTCCCTCCCCTGGAGGCGTTCCATCCTGCTCTGCCCACTTCCAGTCCACACCCCTCACCACTCTCGTCCCAATCTTCATGAGGGCAGCCAGTTCAGCTCCACTCAGCTGCACAGCAGGTGGTTTGTTCTTCTGCAAGACATCTTCATAGATTGCAGAGACGTTCGAATTCTTCTGGAGTTTCTTGATTCTCATGGATTCAGACATCATGCCCACGGGGGTGGGTCCAATCTGTCGTAGTAGAGTAAGAACACTGGACATCAGTCCCGAATTCACCAGAAGCCCAATCTCATTGGCGTGATGATGACTAGTCAGCATTCCAATGATCGTCAAGAGGAATCTGGCTCTCGGGAGCTTCCTCAACCAGGTGTAGGTCCCCTGATTCAAGCTGCTCTTCCCACTGACCTTGTCCTTATTGGGAAGCTCTGCCTGAATGACGTAAGCCCTGAGTGCCTGAATGGTCCAACAGGTGATCTGGGCCTCAGAAATAATGACGTTGGCCCGCTGATAGGGTGTCACCAGCTGAATATTGCTCAAGCAATGAGTGACAACTTGATCATGCAATCGTTTACCGTCAGGAATGAGACCCAACCAGCCATTCAGCAGGGAGTACCTGACAGAAGTGACGAGGTAATCTTTTTTCAGCAACTCCAGGATCATCTTGATCCCCTTCTCCCTCATTTTGACCCGTTGGATCTGGCAGTACATGGCTCGCCTCAGGGTCTCCACAATATTCCCCCCGCCATCCTCAGAGACCGCAAAGCCAACCACATCGTTCATCAATTCATTAGAATCAATGGTCAACGATCTAGTGTTCAGCTTGTCCAATTGCTGAAGAACAATGTTCCTTATGGTCTGTTTGTCCTCAAAGTACTTGGTCTCCTTCTCCTCGGGAAGACTCGAAATCGTCGTGTCCTTGACTGGTCGGGAGTTTTGAATGGAAGTGTTGACAATGTCATCGAGCTTCCCAGCGGTTTCCTTGTTCTCCTTCTTCTTTTTCTTCACCATTTCGTGGGCATTAGTCCTCTTCTTCCGGTTGTCAGCAATGACACTGAGAACGACTCTCTTGAACTTGGGTACAGTGTGCAGAAGCTTCAGTCTTTGGTATCCAATAACTTCATAACTAGTTGCAGGCCTGACTTCGTAGAGAAGAAATCGGCACTTCTCCTGGACAGGTGCGCAGACCTCCTTGTAGCTCTTGTTCTGCTGTTGCCTGGTTCTTATCAAGTTCCATTTGGTCTGATGAATGAGTTTGATCATATCGACGATGGGTTTAGATAGTTTGGTGTTCTCATCGGTGAGTTCCTGATCAATCAGAGCAATCGTCTGGTATCCCAGGGCCAGATGTTTGATGATGACAGCCATGAGGAGCCGTCCAACCTCCTCCACTGGGTGATCTCCATAAAAGTCCACGTGTGACAGTAGATTATTAGCCTTACTGTATTTCTCCACCATCTTCAGGAATGTCTGCACGTACTCGTCTGTCTTGTGGCCCTCGGCCAGGGCCTGGATGAAAGCAGTGATTCTAGCGTCATTTGGTTTTGTCTTATTCTGAAATTTATCTCTGATCACTCCAGGAGTACCCGGATTGCCTGGGCTCATGGTATTCGTGGTGATGGTGGTGACAGTCGAGACACTAGTAGAAATTCCAACCGCCCCAGAGACCGGTATCGTCGGCTCAGTGGGTGAATTGGCAGCTGTAGAGTGATTGCTCTTCGCCTCGTCCTTCTCCTCCTCGTAAGGATTCGAGGGCTGCAGCACCTGCAGCCCTCCCCTCAGGAAATTAGCATTCAGCCAGAGTCCAGCCTCCTCCTCAGCAGGCAGCAGCGCCAAACTCTGCCGCATTTTGTGAGCATGAAGTCCCAGCAGAAAGCTCAGAGCTCTCTCGACATCCAGGAGAGAGGAGCACACGTCCATGATCTCAATCGTAAACTGGGTGCTGTCAGGCTCTGATTGACAGTAATACCCAACGAAGCAGGACTCCATAGCTCCCGCATTCAACTGTGAAATCGTATTCTTGGTATTGGAGATGTCCTTGCTTCCATCGAAGCGAATTCCCTCGGCCTCTCTGGCCTGAACCAGTGAGGATGACAATGAAGATGATGAGGAGCTCTCACGACCTTCCTGACAGAAGTCCTGGACGTCGTAAACATTATTGTTGACGACGATCCAGAGCCCGACGTCTCGATTATGATTCTCCAGGTCAGCCCACCTGATGAGCGTTGGCTCTTCAGGGACGGACAGAGCTTGTTTGGAATTGTTCCCCTGCTGAGGGGCAATGATGCCAGGCCACGAGAGGTCATCAGCGTCGTCCTTCTCAAAAGTCGGGGCCAATCTATTGAACTGATCGAGAATATCGAGCACTGGAGCCAGTACATCCATCCAATTCATCCCATGAAGCAACAGGGGATGGTCCACTTGCAGAACAATCAGGCAGATCACCAGTTCAGGTAGTAAAATAGCAACAATATCACTCTTCAATATCGTCGTGACTAGAACAAAATTTTTACTGCTAGTGGCAGCTATCTCACAGGCGGTTGGCAGCACATCATTCACGTGATTACAGATCTGGAGTATATACTTCTGAAGTAGAGACTGGGAGCCAATGGTCTCAGGATCCTGCGGGTCCTGATCATTCCTGGTCTTGTTGATGCACTGATAGATCTGGGCGATGAGCAGTCGCTGCCATCGTAGCAGAAGATTTGTGCTCGGTGAATTGTCGAGCCTCTGATTCTCCTCATTCCTCCGCCCCTTGGTCATCTTCAGAGCCTCCAGCCTCGTCTGCGTGATGCAGGTTCCATTTTTAATCAACTGCTTCACCAGCTGAACCAGGGAAATCGTCATGTTGTGTTGTTTCTCAGAGCTAAACTCCTTCGACTGCTTCGTCTCGTTCTTGAATTCTGCTGATGAGTTGGATGAAGCAATCGACTCCTTCTCGTCAGAAATATCGGTGATCTCTGCTTTGATAGCCGCTTTGAGAGCGTACTCCAGACCACCATCGGCCATCAGACTCGAGACCAACAGGTCGGCCATGAACTGTTGTCCTCTGTTATTGGTGTCACTGGTGTTGTTATTACTGATAGCATGATTATGATTGTTGTGATGATGTTTATTACTGGAATTGTGTAGATGATTAGTACTCATGGGCTTGAAGTTGTGATTGGAATTAGGAAGAAAGCTAGACAGAGTTTTTGCCCTCTCATTGGCGGTTGGCAGAAGAATACTCCAGCCAGTTTGCAGCGGAGCCTGAGCAGCTTCTTGGATTGTGGCAAGGATTCCAGCTTCACTGGCGAGGGCAACACACCTGTGCTTCAAAGAATTCAAGAGACTAGTTCCCCCAGCAAGTCCCACTGACTTGGGATCGATGCCATGTGAGATCATCGCGTGCAGCTGAAGTCTCAAGAGATTCAGAGTAGCAACTGCCAAGCACTCCCTGTCCTGCGTGGGTGGTCTGGTGCCTGGAAGACCCTCACAGGACTCAGTCAGCAGCATGTCCAGTAGCTTAAATGTTTTCTCGCAGATGTCGACGACAAAGGGGACTCTGGTGGCCACTGACCACGTGGACAACGACCAGGCGAAGCTCTGAGTAGGTCCACATATGATTCCAATGACGTTTTTCCCTGTAAGAGCTGTGCAGAGTGAGGGTTCAGAGACTGTAAAGCCTAGGGCTGGATCAATCTGCCCATAATCGTTCCTCCCCCAGCCGTAGACCTCCTGGTCCTCAGTCAGAGCAAGCACGAGGACACTTCCAACTGACAGTTCCTTCACCTTTTTCCCCTTCAGCTTCAGGCACTCCACCATTTTCGGATAGCGCACGTGATCCTCATTGCCATGGCCCAGACGATAAGCACTCCCTTTTCCCCAGGTGTAGATCTCCCCCTGAGCCGTCAAAGCAGCTGAGAATTGACCTCCACAGTAGACCTTGATGACATTGACGTCCAGCAGTTTGTCCACTATCTTCGGGATTTTGGAGCCATCGGAGCCTCCTCTCCCCAATTTCCCGTAGTCGCCGTCGCCCCAGGAGAAGACGATCCCCGAAGCCGTTACACAGAGGGTCTGGGAGTCTCCGCTGCCGCATGCCACGTAGACGACGACGTGGCCGTTCAAGGCAGTTACGTGGGTAGGAGTCATCACATCGTCGCAGTTGCCGTGCCCCAGGCGACCGTAGTTTCCTCTGCCCCAGGTGAATAGTTCACCTGTGGCAGTCAGAGCTGCTGAGTAGGTGCTGCCGCAGGCAATGAAGGTCACGGCCTTGTCTGCGAGCCCGTCAATTACCTTAGGATTATCATAAGACGTGGTATTCCCATGTCCCAGTCGTCCCCCATCTCCATTCCCCCACGAGTACGTAATCCCCTCCTCAGTAAGAGCGAGATAGTGCTTCCCTTCAGGATGGGAAGCAATCATAGTTATCACAGCATTTTTCTTCACCACACCAAACTCCACTTTCTGTGGATACTGAGTCTCAGAGCCATAATGCATCATATAGACCATTCCCCCCTGAGTGAGAATCATCAGAGCCCGGTCAGTGCAGCAGAGCTGCCTGACCCCCAGCTCGGCAATGGCATCGCAATAAAAGGGTGATGTGCCATTCCCAAATTTCACTCCCCCCCAAGCAATGACCTCCTGAAAAGTCGTCTGAGTCGTCTGATTCTTCAAGAAGGCATTCGCCCCCTTGGAGCAGTTGGAGGCGAGGGGAGGTAGATGAGGACTGGCCAGACGAGACAGATTGCACATTACGACGACAGCTGCCTTCCGCAGATCAACCGGCACCGAGTCATCCTCAGGTAGCAACAAGTACTTGAGAAGAACCTCGCAGGGTCCAGGGTTCAACCTGTCGACGAAAGATGTGAACTAATTAACTTTATCCTTAACTACTTTAAAATGCTTTTCAACACTTCTAAATAACGAACGTTTTGTTTTCTCAGTCACAACTTTCGTGCACGAATAATGAAACAAGTTTAAGGTTAGGATGGACTATCTTTTGGAACGTTATCAAATAAAAATATAAAAATTTTAAACCTGCTCTCATTGCCAGAAGGTCTCCTGGACTTGGTCGCCACGACAGAGTTGAGTCTCCTCAGAAGAGGAACCAGAGGTGCCGAGCTTCCCGAAGCGGGTGGTATGACTCGATTGTCCTGATTCACTGTCTTCTCGCTCAAGTGCAGCAGCAGAATGACAGAGTCCAAGAGGCTGGACAGAGTTGCCCTCTGCGCCACAAGCTCCAGGAGTAAACAGAGAGCGGTGTGTTGATCAGCGACAGGCACTGGACACCAGGGAGTTGTGGTGGCGGTGGTGGGTGTCCTCTGGGCAAGATCCCCCGTGACAACTTGTCTGAGAAATCCAGCTGACCTTTCAACGACTTCCAGCCAGACCTGGGAGACATTGTTCTCCTCGAAGAGAGTGGCCTCTGGTAGCGTCTGGAGGGTCTCCAGGGACTCTGAGAGGATGTCGCTGCAGTACTCGACGTCCTCCCCAGAGCGCCAGGCCCTCTTGAGGTAGGCAAAGGAGAAGCTGAGGGCAGCTCTGGTGCCAACTCGAGCTAGACCGACAGCAGCTCTTTCTGATGGCTTGACCAGTGGCTTCGGAAGCTTGAGGGCCGAACTCGAGGGCTTACTCGTCGTAACAACTGTATCGATATTTGTCAAGGGCTTCTTCTCCTCCTGGGGTTTGTGCCTGGCTAAAGCTGTGAAGTATCTTCTGGCTATCACCAGCCTCTGTCGCAATCTGGTGGCCGAGAGGGTGCTATTGGCCACTTCATTGCAGAGGAGCGTTTGATCTCTTATCAAGGATTCAGTGCTCGTCTCCCAGTCAGCTCGAGACGGCTTTGTACTCCATAACCAGGAGTCCATTATGCTCTGGGCCAGCGACATTGACTTCTGGGTGGCCTTCAACAGCGTTATCAGCTTCTCCTCGTCCATCGCTGCCTCTTCCTCGTCGAGCTTCTCGCAGGGGGCACAGTTGCAGCCGCTCTGAGGACCGCAGATTCCGTCGCAGCAGAGGCACGAGAGCACTCGCAGGTTGCAGTAGTAGTGGCCACTGTCTCCTGAAGTTATTCAAGAGTTTTGGGGAGTTGAGTTTAAAAAACGCTGACTTATGTGGTTAACTTCCGGAAGACAATTTCAGGTCTCTTCCAATACTCAATTCTAAGGAATGGAGATCGTGAATTATCAATGCGGAAGTTAATGACTGGGCAAATAAAATTTTGATGATTATTATTTAATTCCTTCAGTAGGAGCCCTGATAATCAGATTTGACCTGGGCCTGTGTCCTATGGAGATCTCAATATCCTCAGGAGTTGAATACAATTAAAATTAGAAAACTTGGGACAATATTTTCCGGAAAGTCCTCTAAAAACTGAAGACATTAGGCATTCATTATTTAATCTATTTCAAGCTCTGTAGGAGCTCAGAGAATCGGTTCTGGGCCTGTTCCTGGGCCTTGAGAGCACTAAAATTTCCTCAGCAACCGAATGCAATGAAATTCAGTCGCCTCGAGTTGCAAACCAAATTCGATAAATAAACATTGAAGATATTTCAAGCCTGAGAAATATTTTCTGCTTCATTCTGATGAATTATAAAGGATTTATAAAAACAAATCATCACCAGGTTCAACGCGGAATTAACAAAAAACGCTAAAAAATGGAGAAATTTCATGTGAGGATCGATTAAACCCAATAAAGTTATCAATAAATAACATTATTTCCCGAATCGGGGATGTTTTGATTGGGAATGGCAGTCCATAACAACTGGAGACCATTCATAAAAAATCAATAAACGTAGATTTACAGCTGCAGATGCACAAGGTCCTCACCTTTTCTCGAGATGACCCCAGCAGCATTGATGAGTCCATCACTGAAGCTCCCCACAATTTCTCCATCGCGAACCATTCCATTCCACAACTCAGCGAGGCCATCGCGACATAAAAATCTCTGGAGATCAGTTTTCAACCACTTTGCATCGAGACGTGGCTCCGGTCTCACTGTTATGCTCAGCTGACCACTCATTTTGTTTACTTTTGATATCTCCCCCCTCGGAATTCTAGATTTCCATGTTTTCTTTTGGTATTTTCCTTGTGTCTTTCACTCTTCACTGAAAGCAATTAATGGAATTATCACCGGATTAAAATCAATAAAGTCAGGAATTATTGAGATTTTGGTGGATTCGATTGACATGACATGTAAAATGAGGAGGGATGTCGGATTGAAATTGCAAAAATGGAAGCGGAGGGCCTAGATTTACAGCAGAAATATATTTTTTCCCCTCCGTTTGAGGAGAATCCGTTGGTGAAGTCGAGGAGAGGAGAATGTAAATATTTACGGGCTGATGGAGAGCAGAGTTCGACTCCTTTCAGCAGCAGTTATGGTGTTTTTGACATGTAGTAACCTAGACCAACCTGCACTAACCTGCTCAGACTGGCTCGACTCGACGTGAATTGAGACCATTAGGCCGCCGTGACAGCAAATTATTTAGAGTTGTTTGAGGAGGAGATTCAATTAGATTACCACGCAATAATGAAAATGGCGGTTTTATGTAATTAGTTCAGGCATTTTATGGGGTTTAGCCTGCACTTCGTGGGCCACTGTATTCTATCTGGACGAATGTAAATGACACGAGATATAATAGCAGAAGGTGTCAAAGTATTTTTTGATAAATGTGACGTTATGTAATCGCATGATTCAGAAAACACTTTTATTGCCAGTAAAATACTAGGATATTTCATAACAAGGGCCGAAGGCGAGTCATGTAATCCCACGAGTCAAAAACCACTTTTTTCACGAGTTACGAACATCATTTTTCATCACGCTGTGTCGGAAAAGTAACTTTTCAGTCACTCTCCGCTTCGC